>JAEMWC010001522.1:37500-70000 GCA_016490735.1 Pachyseris speciosa
GTCATTGTGTCTCTTTATGAACTGCAATTTTCACGCCCCATTGGGCATTCTACAATTGTCTAAACTGAGTGATAATTTCTTTCTTGATGAGATCTCTGTGATGAGATCTACACTGCTGTGTTGCTTTGTTTTGCTCCTACAGCAGTATGCTTTAGTGTAGAGCTAAATGTTTCCTTCCTTTAACAACAGTGCAATTTCAAAACAAACACAGATGCCAACATTGGATCAAGGGAGAAAAATAGGCCTTTAAATTGGAAAGCTAATTCAAAAGATGTCCACACAGTTCCATACATAATTAAATACAATCATTGCATTACTGTTGTGCTAACCCTGCTCCCGAAACAGAGTTTGGGTCTTACATTTGTAAGTGTATACATAATTAGTGGATGGGACTTTGTGGAGTCTTGTCATCTAATTTAGAGACACTTGGAAAGCAAAATTTATAATCGACTTTAAGTACAGGTACATTACATGTGTAATTTATGATCACACCAAAAGCTCACTTTGCCACCAACTACAGGTAAATCAATGGCTCTAATCAAGTGTAAGCCAGTTGAGCACCTAGTTTGCCGCAATCTTAGCTACGATTCCTTACCTTCACATGCAGTAAGCTTAACCCTTGCTTATATTAAGAACAAACACGCTAATGAATTAGCAAGATAGCATATTTTGTACAGATGCACGTACTTCTGTAGTTATGCAATGCTTTCGAGTGGTACATATATACCATGGAAAATACCAATAGCCACTTGTATTTTCTTCGTATAGCAAGCTATTTGAGATACATACACCCAGCCAGTGCTATATATTGGAAATATTACAGTCTAAAATGGCCAATATGCTTACCTTTGAAATCTACAGCAGACCAAGGCAACCATCACTGAACATGGAGACCAAAAACTTGAAACAACAACACTCGATTACCGTGGAAGAAGCTTGCCAACCGGTCGCATATACGTTGTAAAACTATTAAATTCCATGATTCTAAGATCTTGAGGTAAAAAGCCATTCGAAGTGGCAGAAATTCCTCCCAAACTGTCTTCCACGAGTCGAAGTTTGAGTTGAAACGGGCGCCAAAACTACGAATTGCCTACTGGGAATGAACTCGTTTGCGCATGCCAAGTATAACCCAACTCCCTCGAGCTCCCTCTCGGTCAGAAGATAATAAAGAACAATAGTACGCAATTTCAAATCATTTACACACCTCTGGTGAACGCCTTTTGTTTCTTAACACTTTGCCTCTCGGCCAAACGGCCAATGCTTATGGCGCCCGAAAGGGAAATCAGCCCAGCCGCCCGGGAAACGCAAACTTGGCGAGGAAATAGTTTTGAGGCCGTCCTTCTTTGCCGCGCGCACTGCTTGCCATTTAAGTTTGAAAATCGCACAATGAATTTTCTTTTACGTTGTATACAACAATGATTTCTGTTCATCCCTTTTCCTACTTAAGTCATGCAGTAATTTGGTCACAGAAGTTTTCCCGTCCTCAAAAGCGACGCAGAAAAAACCCAGTGCTGGTAATGAAAATCCTACTCAAAGACGTTCCGTTATTGTCTGTTAGGAGTAGTACAAGTGTTTTTCTCTTACAAGTTTCACGTCGTATCCGCCTTGCGGAAACGAACAAGTATACGCTATATTTTCAAATAACGGAAACGTATTAGTTCACCTTGTGAAATGTGTAAAGACCCTGGAGCAAAGTTGATTGCTATGTGTTAAGTTTTTGTTTCTTGTGATCAATCGAGGCAATTTTTGCATAGAGATCAAAATGAATCGCAGGCAAAGTTATTTGTGAAAAAATGTTTGCTATAGAAGCTCAAGTAAACTAACGCAAATCTGGAGCATATGTCACAAGGAAAAGAGGAGTCCTATTTGACCGTATTTCCAGTCATAAATTCACCGTATAGTTGCAGCGCGAACCCATCCGGCTTATTGATTTGAATTACCGTAGTGAAACTACAAACAAACGCTGTTGAAATCCAAGACGAAAGCCGCACAGTACTCTTTTGGAGTTATAATAACTCCAACAGTAGTAACTCAGTTAACTTAACTCCGCATCATGGGGGTTATGTCCTGCTTGTGTCAATTTACAGAGATTTTAAAATACTATACTTGTGTCGATTTACAGAGATTTTAGTGGATAAAATAACCATAGAAAATCTTTGTAAATGTCAAATTTACAAACATTCTTCAGAGATTTTGTTAAGTCTGTAAATTTTTCAGTTTTCCTACTTATTTCAGCAGTTAAATTTCATAATCATTTCATAAACATTCTAAAAAGGAATACCACAAAAAGTGTATAAAATATCTATAAAAATGATTTTACAGATATTTTGTATGCCATATGTAAAAGTAGGTTAGATTTGAACTCTCACAAAAAGTCTGTAAATTTAAGATTCACAGACATTTCATTAACTCTGTAAATGGTCCAGATTTTCCAGTGGGCCTCGGTAACAAAACAACTTTTGTCTGCTAGTTTAAGTAAGGGTTCCACGGAAGCCTACAAACGGTCCTGGACCCTATTTACGGAATGGGCTCAGGCCTATTTAGGGAGTGACACTATATTGTGTTTACCGCTACAGCCAGCTGTTATCGCACTATTTGTATCACATCTTTATTCACTTAATTACACTTCCTCGACTGTCACCAGCTATTTATCGGCTATTGTTATACTCATAAGCTAGCAGGCGTGAATGATCCCACAAAAACTACGATCATTCGACAACTTCTTAAGGGTTATCGCAAGTTAGCTCCGGCGTACGATGTCCGTCTTCCAATTACGTTACCGATCTTAAAGGGACACAGTCACCGTTGAGACCGCGCTTGCCTGGACACTAGTTTTGTCACTTTTGAAAAGAGGTTACCTCAACCCGAAATCAAAGTTACGCGTCGTAGACAGCCACAAAATCCGCTTCAATCGTGCTTTGTGGTTCTTTTGATCTTCGATCTTTTACTCAAAACCTGTTCCTGAATATTCTTTTACTCATATTTTAAAATTATTTTATTGTATTTGGCTGAAACGGATTGAATCAAGTATTCAATGTTACATGGACAGAAGAGGAGGGAAACGTGAAGGCGCCTGGCGGAAGAAATCGCCTGCGTTAAAGAAAATAACGAGAGAGATCAATCAAAAACACTGGAGAGCCATATTTGGAAAATCGGGTTTTCTCAAGCTGGAGAAAGATTCGTGCGGATGGAAACTTTGGCAACGATTCGGACTTCGCCGTTCATGGCTGCTCGGTTTGGAGCTCAGACGAAGGCAAGAAAATGAGTGAGTCGAAGTACCAGCTCGTTCTGTATTTTAGACGGATGTGTGATATTTATACTGGACAGAAATGTTGGAAAATCCCTTCCTTTTTTGTAGATTGAATGAGATGGAAGAGACTCACAGACCAGCGAAAAAGCATATAAAAGCAAAGTATCTGATTGAAATCACAGAGTGTTTCTCACCTCCGCTGATTCTTCGACTGCTTCGACTTCAAACATTATGCTTGTCATAGACGTTTCGCCTTCCCTGAACATGTCCATCGGTTAATTATCCGTGATATTAAAGAAAATTAGTGCTCTGGTATAAATTACGCTCTAAAAGAA
Source organism: Pachyseris speciosa (assembly GCA_016490735.1). NCBI lineage: Eukaryota > Metazoa > Cnidaria > Anthozoa > Scleractinia > Pachyseridae > Pachyseris > Pachyseris speciosa. The sequence continues at coordinate 41,086 of JAEMWC010001522.1, forward strand.
CTATGTCGAATTGCATTTACTTCGATTCAACTGAGAGGTTTGAAGATTTGCCGACGGGATGCGCATCTCACTTTTGGATTCGCGCGCGTGCTGTTGTGATATGCAAATTAGTTGAGAAATGGTATCTAATGCACATGCGCACCAGCTGACTGTGTCCCTTTAAGGTAGCTTATTGCGTCATTTAAGCACACAACAAAGTCAGCATATCAATCAACTATGCTATCAGCCATGTGCTGGAGAGGTTACAGTTAACAGAAGTGATCATAATAATTTTATCATGCTTCCACAATTATCACGATTAGTCAATAGCCAACGGCAGGTTACAGCCCTCCAGATCACGATTTGTAAATACAAACATAGCCATAACGGGCGCCCCTTTGTTATTTACATATATCAGGAAGCGTCATGTTGTCCGGTTCACACCATCCTAGATTTCATTTCTGCCAGAGGGACCCTCAACGGTCCCCTTTTTTTGCTGGCAGGACAGGGCGCCCGTTAAAAGGTCGTTTTTTTGTTCACCACCTCAATAGAGCACTTTGTTTTTGTTACCTTGATCCTGCTTTGTACAAATCACACAGTTTTCGAATAGGTGCAGCCACTTTGGCTGCGGCAAAAGGTTTTTCGGACACGCAGATCCGCCAACTAGGTAGATGGAAATCTAACGCATTCTTAAACTAAAATTTGTACACCCAGTCTCTCGACCAATGTAACTTGTTCGTAGGTTCATACCTCACGGAGGTGCTGGGGTACTCTTTCTTTGTCAATTTCCGGTCTCTTTTTGGGTCAACAGTCTGCGGGTGGGGCTTCCCTCCCTTCAGGGAGGCTTGTGGCCTTTGTTCACGTGCCCTCACTTTTGCTAGAGCTAAATAAACGAAAGAATCGTTGCTAATTAATTTTATTTGACTACGTTACTTTAATCAATAAAATCGGCCATCTCGCATGACCAAAAACTTTATCCCAATACCTGTCTGGATTTGATTTCTTCCATCGCTCTTCGCAAACAAAGGTCGGCTGTTGACCAAAAAATTTGACCTACGAATAGTATCTAAGTTGTATGCAATTTCAACTGGGGAAGGAGACATAAATGGCGTGTTTTTATCCAAGACCTAGGAATTATTTATTGGTATACATTTTGTAATTTTTAGTCACTTGAATCTAGTATCTTAGGGAATTTTATATCTTCTTACACATGTACATTGCAAGGCTTCAGTTTCGAATATATAATAAATGTGATTGCTCAGAATATTAACGTGGTTGTACTACAATATTGTGACCCATTTATACAGGGGTCTGGATAGGACAAGGGATGACTCGCACAAGTTAGCAAAGCGGGAATACTAGAATGCGGATAAGAATTGCCTCCCCAAGGTGGCCGGGTATCAGCAGAAGCTGGAAACAAGAAGCGCACTTTAACGTAGTATTCAAGAGAAATATCAGAAAACAGCGCTTTCAAAAAGCTGTCCGAAGATCATGAAATACCGAGAGCTTGAAACTTTAAAAAATGGAGAGAAAATTTGATGAGAGTACGGTTGGATTCTTTTCATTATGGGCCAGATATATATAATAACCATTTTCGAAATATATGTTTCCGTTGGGCAATGACGTTTACGCTAAGATTACGTTTATGCCGTGGCGGAACAAAATCGTTTTCAAAACGTTTGTTCGTGTTTCCGCAGGCGCTTTCACAATTATACGCCAAACGGAAACAAGAGTTTCTATGATAGGAAATGTGACGGAAACATGACGAAAAGTGGTCCGGTTCCGTCGTAACCGCAGCGACGGAATCTTGAATACAAGTCTGGTATCCGTGATCGGAAACGCGTGCTAGCCGTTATGTTTCCGCCACGGTGTCACGCGATTCCGCAGTGTTTCAGCTCACGGATTCTTGGCATTTCTTCCTCTGGTGGTACCTGGGCAACCAAAGAATGCGACCCTCATTGATATGTAGCCATGCCAACCCGTTGGCCGGAAGCGGACGTAACGTGCACTGATTGGTGGGTTGAGATCATGATAAACGGCAGTGTTCCTGTCTGTGTTTCCAACAAACTCCTAAAGTAAGCAACAAGATGAGATATCTAATTTATGGTTGAACTACATGTACTTGATTATACCATGTAACACTTTCACATACTCTTTTGGCCTCCAGCTATGTCGATTTTGTTGCTTATGTCGAGTGTTTTAACATCTTCTTGATGTTCAACTCAAAATTTTGTAACCCTTATTTTATTATTGAATGGAACTAAACTAAGACCAGGCAACTTCCAGCGCGTTATTTATTCTTACATCAACACTGTTACCTGATCAAAGATGCCGATCACTTAAATGTAGGAAATTTAAATATAAAAAAAGGGTATACTTACCCTTTCTGTAAAAATATACTGCAGACGAGTGAGAATGTTGTTTATATATACAAGGGAAAAGGGTCAAAAGATTCTCCTACGAAACGAGAAATAAAATTTGCAATATTTTTTCCTGCTTATTGAGTTAAAGTAGTTGGTATGTTACTCAACATTTGATCGGGTATAAAACAACAGCAGTCAGGAAGCCAGTAGATTTCTTGGAAAAGGAAAATTTTCAGTTTGCATGCGGTTTGGTCTTGTTCCTGTAAAACTGGAAGCATACGACATCGTCACTGGAATGTAACTTCTTGTCTGTCATTCACTGGATGCGAGATCAGTAAGGCCGTTTCCCATTATAGTGAGCTGTGTGTCGTAATAATCTTTGAGCGAGGCCGTCAAACGGACAATAACTGTGTAGATTTTCTACATTCTACAAATGTGCAACCGTACAGGGAATTCATATCTGCCTTACATTCGTCAATTCTCGTTCGATTTTGTGGAATGAACTTTAATTTTTTAAACCAACAATCTTTTGTCTCATACGCTTATAAGTAGAATATTTGTTTTCACCTTCACTACTCCTTGCTCCTCGTAGTACTGGAAATTTTCACCGTCGTTACTGTACTGCAGCTTGTACTTGGTCACCCACTGGCTGTGAGGTCCATAAGGCCAATGACTGTTGTAATTTCTTCCTTGAGTTGCTAAGGTCTGTATTCTCTTCTGACTTCCCAGATCTCCCTGCAACCACTGATTGTCATTATCTAAAGCAGCTGTCCAAGCTCCTGACTTGGGTGGGCTTTCTTGATAGTTCAATATTCCTTGGCTGGGCGCGTGATTGCTGTCCAATTGTGACGAAGCACTGAGTTGGGAGTCTAGAACGCTCTGACATTCTGGAAAAGAAAAAGCAACCGGTTTTTAGTAGTATAGAAGTTGGGGTACCAAATCATTTTTCTTGATGAAATACTCTCATAGCACCCAACTATATGTTACTCTCTTGACCTTGGCTATTCTTCTCGGGTCTTCAACTCGGGTCCACTACTTGGTTCTTGACTTTGGTTTTTGTTTGATCTCGTATCCCTTGCTCTCATAATAACTACATACCAGTTGATGGAAACTATATATATTTTCTCAACGGCGAGCATTAAGCGGAAAACTATATATTTCAAAATATTTGTGTATAACCGTAAGCATATAATTGTATTCCATCGTTTAATATGTATCTTTTATCATCAAGACCTGACGAGAGTGATATTTTATTTAACTCAAACTGCCTATCTGGTGCTTTTCACTACGAATGGTTTTCATCTTATCGTATCACTGCTTGTTGTCAAATAATACATCCTTATAATTTTCATGCTTTATGTCCTTTCTGATAACTTCCTTTTGAACTCCTTTAGCTGTTTTTCCGTTAATCGTATTATCTTTGATATAAGAGTACATTTTACTCGTCAGTCCAACAAATGGGGTTATTGCAATACCCGCTGCTTCGTCTTTCATTTTACCGATAACTTTCTTATTACGTTTGTTAAAATAAGGACTATTTTCAGGATAATTAACAATTGTTCTACGAGGGCGCGCTGGATATGAAGTGATAAATAACCAACTCGGCGCTACGCGTTTCGTTGGTTATAATCATTTCATATCCAGCAAGCCTGAGTAGAATAATTGTTTTATTAAAAACTCTACGGCGCATAATTGAGAATCTAAACAAAAAAAGTGAAAGAAGGGAACTCGGAGAAAGAGAAAACCGAAAAAAAGGAAACATTTGTCCATCACATGACTAAACAAAAAGGGCGCGAAAACCTTTCGGTGTGTTGCCACGTTTCGGAGCAAAGTTGAATGAATTCAATGAAACTGTCCGAGAATAACGTTGAAGCTTCAGTTTAGGGTCCTTTTTGGAAAAAATACAGAGTTTATTTGCTCTGAATGGGTGAAGATGGTCAGTAGTTTGGTAAGAAATGTTCAATCATTGCTCAAAGAGGGTGGAACGGCTGTCACGTAGATGTACGAGCCGAAGGAAGCGAATTTGTAAGACATCAAAACAACAGAGCCATGGGCAAATTTCATCAAAATGAATACTCGATTTCAATTTATTTTGATGGACTGGAATATTGTCTCACCAGACCTGGTGGGAAACAAGGTATTTGAGGGATAAGCAAGACAAATTACCAGGTTATCCTTCAAGAAATGCCTTATAGAAATTTGTCTCGATGCGTGGAACAAAAACTGGAACCGCAGCCAAACAAAATAACAAAAACAACAGGAACAGCGTTTCTTTGACCGCCGACCGGTTAGCTCAGTGGTAGAGCACCGGACTAGCGTGCGGGAGGTCGCGGGTTCAAAACCCGGCCGGACCAACACTCAGGGTCTTTAAATAATTGAGGAGAAAGTGCTGCCTTGAAATGACATCTGCAAATGGTTAGACTTTCTAGTCTTCTCGGATAAGGACGATAAAACCGTAGGCCCCGTCTCACAACTCTTCGTAGTTGATTCTGTGGACGTTAAAGAACCCACGCGCTGTTCGAAAAGAGTAGGGGACGTAGTCCCGGTGTGGTGGTCCACCTAGAATGTGGTTATGGGGGAGGGATTTGCAGTTACGGGCCTACAGTAATTGGCGCAAGCTGTTGTAGTGTCCCTGCCAGGTCTCTGGCGAAGCTAATAAAAAAATAAAAAAAAAAATAAAAAAATTGTCATTTTTTTTTACAAAACATCATATCTGTAGGCGGAAAGTTTGAAGCTGGTGATTGATAAGTTGCATCGAGTGCAGGTCAGAACATTTTTAATGTGTATTAATTTTTTAAAAAGCGTCACTGCATGATCGCTGGAGAGATTTTCAATAGTGGATTTTTGCTGCAAATTGTAGAGGAAGTTCATGTATCTTTATTTGGTTTATCAACGGAGTTGACAATGTAAATTGACCACCGTACAAGGATTCGATTAGCTGACGTTTCGAGCGTTAGCCCTTCGTCGGAGCGAATCGAGAAATTGTGGGTTGTGTATGGTTTATATACAGAAAATGGAGCTACGCTATTGGTGGTAACATGGTAACGTAAAAAACAGGAATAAATGAATTGAATGAAAAGTGCTCGTTGATACCGTGGGGATTAAAAGTGCCGATTTAAAAGATCAATTTTTGCTCGAGATTTTTACGACTTTCCGTGGTACCTTGATGTAGGGAAAGGCCGGAGATCGACATGTGGTTTTTGGAATGGCTAGGGAGAATAAAATGCCGAGCGACTGGTTTGGATGCATCTTTGTCATCTTTCTCAACATCACGTACATGTTCTCGGAATCGGTCACCTAGTCGTCTTCCTGTTTCGCCGATGTATAACTTTTTGCATAGTTTGCAGGTTATGCAATAGATAACATTTGCGGAGGTACACGTGAAACGATCAGTGATCTTAACAGATCGCTTAGGGCCCGATATTTTGTGAGCGTTTGAATTAAAGGACAAGTTTTGCATCGCGAGCGCGCGCATTTAAAAGTGCCAGGTTGTTCATGATCAGTTGTTTTGAATGCGCTTCTAACTAGCAAGTTACCTACATTTTTGTCGCGTTTGAATTAAACCAGCGGTCGTTGCGAAAAGATTCTCGCAGTTTCTGGATCATTTTGCAGTATCTTAAAGTTTTTAAGAATGATGGCTTTAACTCGGTTATTATGAGGGTGAAATGTGAGGGTGAATGGAATTCTGTCATTATTTTCCTTTTGTGACGTCTGTGGTACTGACTGTTGATCAATCCTGCTGGGCGCGGTGATGGCCCGATTGAACCACAGAATCAGGATAGCCACGTTTCTCGAAGAATTAGCCGTTTCCTCTGATCTGTTGGAAAAATCAGAGTCATCACTACATAGACGTCGAAGTCTAAGAAATTGAGAATAGGGAATGGCGTTTTTGACATGAGATGGATGTGAATACAACAAATAACTGTGAGAATCGATGGGTTTGTAGTGCACACTGGTACATAAACCGTTGCCGCTGATAATAACTTTAATATCAAGAAAGGCCAGCAAAGTTTCCGAAATTTCCCAGATATATTTTAGAGCCGGATGAAAGGAATTAACGGCGGTTATAAATTGATTGATTTCCTCCTTGCTAGACGAAATTGCGCCGATGCTGTCGTCAATGCAGATCTTTCAAATCGGCACTCTTAATCTCCACGGTATCAACGAGCGCTTTTCATTCAATTCATTTATTCCTGTTTTTTACGTTACCATGTTACCACCAATAGCGTAGCTCCATTTTCTGTATATAAACCATACACAACCCACAATTCCTTGATTCGCTCCGACGAAGGGCTAACGCTCGAAAAGTCAGCTAATCGAAACCCCTGTACGGTGGTCAATTTACATTACAAACTCCGTTGATAAACCAAATTTTGTGTTTCACTCCCCACGACGCAGCACCACAGTTTCTTTAGAAACTCCCTTTATTCATTTCTTGTATGTTTAGTTTGTTTTGAATAGACTGGCCCGTGATCCCGTGACACTTATTGTTGAATACATATTTTCATTTCTGTTTAGTTAAGTTCAAAAACTCAGTTTTGGTATCCGTAAATAAGAGTGCGTATTTGCTATTAGCAAAACATCAACAGCCCGGAAAATTTTCCTAGTGCCGCAAGAATTTTTTTTTAAACACGATCCCAGCACTGTTTCTTGTCGTTCTAAAACACTCGGCAATGAAAAGTTGAATTCCATTTGTATTTTGGTTCCAGTTTCGAAATTTCTACTCGTTATTTCTGCTGCGAGACGACTAATTTTTTAATGGCTGCCTTTTCTAGGGAAAATTTTATTGAGCTATCTCTGTTTGCTGAAGCGTATATTGACCATATAAGATAGTACAGGTATGTAAGCTGAGAGCCTGTGTCCGGCTAACCAATGAAAATGCTGGAAATCTGATATCCGCAGTTCAGTTTTTAATGATCACTGTTATCAGACTTTTCTTTGTTTACCCAAAAGTCTTGATACACATCTTCTGCTTCAATCTCATAACATAAACTGTCAGTGTCTGTAAACAGCAACTTTGCTTTAGTTCCGTATTTTTGTTTAATGTAATTGTAATGAAAGTTGTATATTAGTGCTTTGCTAAGATCAAGAATACACATACCCACATATGCCGGCCTATTAAGAGTAAGTGATTCTTTGATTTTGTGTACTGCGACCAGATTTTCATTGACTATTTTGCTGTTAACATAAGTTGGCTTGGAGGCTAGTTTTGTAAGTTGCTTTTTACTTGTAACAAGTTTAACGTCGACTCGTTTTCTGAGGTTTCCCGTGGTTTTGCCAAAGACACTGTAATTCATGAGTTTGAAGAAGTCATTTTCAAAGCTGAGTAAAGCATTTGTTCTTTTCTGCGTGTTATAATCGATGTACTTTTTTAACAATGGTGACTGATTAAATTGGAACACACGATGGATTTTTTTTGAGCTTTAACCCGAGATCAAGATACATCTGGAGGTTTCTATAATATAATACGTAATTTTGTTTATTACTAGGTGTTGGAATCGGGTTCTTGACCTGTCCGATGGTGATGTTGTATTTGTTTCTGATTGTTTCACAATATGGCGATAGCAAATCTTTAAAAGCGAGATTAGGCATCACGTTTACGGCAAACGGCAAACGGCTAAGATGATCACGTGTCCTATTTTTCCCGCCATTTTTCACGTTTGCCGAATTTCGTTTGCCGTTTTCAACGTGAAGAGGTTTGTTTTCACGTTCATGACAAACGTAAGTAAAAACTTATTTTTTTAATCGTTGTCGGATGCATTAGCGATCGTATGCTTTAATACAACGTTGTGTTATTCTGTTGTTACATGAACGCATTGATGGATGTGAGTTAAACGCGTTGGACAGCTTGAAGATTTTGAAGATGGATGCCGACTTTTGTTGGATGGCATGGCGCGCTGTAAGAAAAAGCTCGCTTGTGAGGAAAGGTGAGGAGAAGGCTATGGCCTCGTTTCGTTGGCTGTAAGTCGACCAGGATATTGCTCCATGCAAAAGAAATAATCGCACGGCGTCCATCCAAACCTGACGACTGGGACAAGATAGGTCTGAGTCTCTCCGTGTTATTTACAACTGATTATAATTACCCAGTGCAGATAAAAGGAAGAGGCTGCCGTGAGCGTAGTAAGTGACTCAGAAAGAAATACAAATGCAAAGAACGAAAAGCTTTTAAAAGGTAATTTAAAATCGTCTCCACTAATAACGCGTTCCAAACTAATTCGTGTCATTACATTTTAGAGAAATTCCGTGCATGATAACAACAACGCACTAAAGAATTTTGCCAGTCCGTGCTAAGCGGGGCATTCCATCAGAGGAAAATTTGGTTTCCGTCAAGTTCTTCAGATGTACGATTTAAAATATGGCAATTCCGTCAAAATCGCACTATTTTGTTCCATTTTGAGCAAGCCTAATAACAAGAATACATTTTACTTTTTCCAAATTAGAAATTCCGAATTTAGGAGCTCCTCAACGCTTATCCGAGGAAAAGCGGTCATTATTATTTAAGTTGAGAGGTATTACGAATTTCGGGGCCCCTTCACACTTCTCCGAGGAAAAACGGTCATTATATTTAACTTGAGAGGTATTTCGAATTTCGAAGCGCCTCAACACTTATCCAATCAAAGAAACTGCTTCTGCTCCTCAAGACAGTCAAACGATCAACGACAACGATCTTTGTCAGTTCAGTCTCAGAGCCCGAAATTGAAGTATTTGACAAGAGCAACCTCCGGCGAGTATTAACATTTGCCTTTTTGTGAAATTTTCCTTTTTTTTATAACTTTTTGCAATTAGCAAAAGAAAATTTCCAAATGAGTAAAAGGAAGGCAAGAAACGCTAAAAACAACAACAACAACAACAACAACAAAACTGTTTTTCGTGAGCAGTTAATACTGAAATACGGTAGCTGAAGGTGTCGAAATGCGTTAATTCAGCAGCCTTTTGACATTTTCCGAGTGTACCTTCATTCGGGATCTCGAATTGCATATAGAACTCCATTCCTTTCGATCATAACCAGAAGATAAATACTCCGTAATGGGCGGAACTCATGGTTCCGAAATACTGAAACGTCTTGGTGTTGGTAGGGGCTTCCGAAATTCGGAAACGTCTTGGCTTTGTTAGTGGGTTTGTAAATTCTGACACGTCTTGCTGTTGGTAGGGGCTTCCGAAATTTGGAAACGTCTTAAAGTTATTAGGAGCTTCCGAAATTTGGAAACGTCTCGGCGTTGTTAGTGGCTTCCGAAATTCTGAAACGTCTTGGTGCTGGTAGGGGTTTCCGAGATTCGGAAACATCTTGGCGTTAGTAGGCGCTTCCAAAATTGGGAAATTTCTTGGTGCTGGCAGAGGCTTCCGAAATTCGGAAACGTCTTGGTGTTTGTAAGGGCTTCCGAAATTCGGAAACGTCTTGGAGTTAGTAAGGGCTTCCGAAATTCGGATATGTCTTGGCGTTGATTGTGGGTTCCGAAATTCGGAAACATCTTGGTGTCGGTAGGGCCTTCCGAAATTCAGAAACGTCTTGGTGTTATTAGGGGCTTCCGAAATTCGGAAACGTCTTGGGGTTATTGAGGGCTTCCGACATTCGGAAATGTCTTCGTGTTGGTAGGAGTTTCCGAAATTGGGAAACGCCTTGGCGTTATTACCGGCTTCCGAAATTCGGAAGGGTCAATGGGTTTTGAAGCGGTTCGAAAAGTTGGAAAAATATGCATTAAGTGAAATCACTGATTTGCGCTGAGAAAATTTACGCCTTCGAGTAAAGAAAGAATTTCTTCCTCTTAATTTTAGCACGATTTCAAGATTCCAAGTTAATAAAAAAAAATCACTCCTGTATAAAGGAGTATATATCTGTGTGTCTGTGTGTGTGTGTATGTATATATATGTATATGTGTGTGTGTGTGTGTGTGTGTGTGTGTGTGTGTGTGTGTGTGTGTGTGTGTGTGTGTGTGTGTGTGTGTGTGTGTGTGTGTGTGTGTGTGTGTGAATTTGCAAGAACGTACCACCAGAAATTTGCAGCCGTTTGACCGAAATGGGTCCAAAACTGGCGTGTTTTGTATCGGACGAGCCCAGCAATAACTCCACAGCACTGAGAAGGAGGGAATAAGAATAAAAGAGGAAGAGAGGAAGAGGGGCGGAGGAGAAGAGAATGTTTTTTTTGGAGCGCTCAACTTTTCAGGAGCTGTAAATATTCTTGTGTAAAGATTCCCAGACTTCAGAAATGATTCATAATCGCTTTATTGCAACAGCTCTGTTTCGTATAGCCAAATACTGACTACACTCATCAGGCAATAGCGACGAATGACCGTTAAATTTGAATGCTGGCAATATAAACAAATAGTTGCGTGAGCGCGCGCCTTGCGCGTGCTGTAAATTAACAGTTACGCTATGTTATTCGAAAGTTTCTGCGTACGTATTTGTTCCTGTGAGGGCAAGAACTTGCTCATTCGTTTCGTTTGTTTAAGGTGCACAATTTTTTTCTGCAGATAATAATGAACTTTTCGTAAAGACACAAGTTACATTTCTTCGTGATATTAACATAAGGTTTACATGTTTTTAGTACTTTCCACTTTATGTGAAAGGGTTTGTTGCCGTCTTTCAGGGTCCATATGTGTTTGGATAACTCAGTTTCGTTCCTTCGCTTGATGTGTCGGAATGATGTCATGTGGTACATTCTTAATTTTGTCTGTAATTGTATTGATTAGAGGGTTCATCCACTAGATTAGCCTTTGCTATTTGGATGGTCCCAACTCGCTCTCGTTTTAGTTGTTTCAATTTTCTTTTATTCGTTAGTTGCACTGTATTTAGTTGCCCATGTAAACTTAACTTATTTGTGGTGTAAAACTGAGCTGAGTTAAATAAACAAAATAATTATCAAATCATCATCATCACCGTACCAACAACAGTGTTGGAATGGCGGGGTATTCTTCAGTTAAGCTCTCTTGTTATACAAAAAGTCTCGCCACTAAAGCCGGCGGCAGAAAGTTACTTGTTCCAACTTTCCAACTGATCTAGTTTGGCATATTTATCGGCTTTCTTCTGCTGTTTGTCCTGGAGTTTTTTATTCGCAGGATATCCTTCACATTTGTAGTTTCACCTTCTATTTCGACGCCACGTCAGCTTGCTCTATTCACATTGCCATCACCAAAATGCAAATATTTTCTCGTTTTAGTACGGCCTTGGCCCTCGGCAAGGTCCGAATTCTCTACAGGACGTTTCATTCTGCAAGAGTTTACACGGTGAAAAGACCAACAAAGGTACCACAACGCCAGGAGGATCTCAGAAGATTTACAGTCCAAGCCTCAACGTGTAGTATTAAAAGTTAAGAGGAAAAATCGAGGATGAACAACCACCACAAAAAGAACCATAAACACAACCGACCAAAACAAGAAAACGCCACGCAATGGCTGTTCATCAGCTATGTACGAACGCATCAGTATTGACTTCCAGTTAGCTAATACCCAGTTTCCCTCAATTGTAGCTTTGGAATAGGGACCAAAAATAGAAAGGAAAAAGTGCGAAGAAACAGAGACTGTCCTCCTCTTCGGCCGCCAGTTTTTCGGTGGCTTCGTATCCGCACGTCAGCGAAAACAAGATTGTTTTCGCGGAAAATTGAAGTTCTAAAAATAAAAAGATTCGGGACAGGGTTGACTCAAGGGTACAATAGATATGGAGGCTCCGGGTAATGGGCTCCTGCTCACACCAGTTAGAAACAAGTTTGAAAGACACAAAATTTTTGAGTCGCATTACATGTAAAATTTTAACTATATCCAAACAGGATAAAAAGGAATTCAACTTGGGAGAGATTAACCGTTAAGTACTTTTTTATTAAAATTTGAGAGAACGCCATGGAGCGTTGAGAATTCTTCAAGAGGGTTATTTTTCTTTATCTGGGAATAATTTGATGTGGGGCGTATCTCTTACCAGAATTTGACGTTATAATATTAACAAATTTTGAATGGTACGCTCTGCAGAAATTGGATTTCTCGCGAGTTGTTAATTAATGTTATAGGAATGTATCCCAAAACCTTTGAAATTCTTAAAGAGCGAAGGACCAAGAAATGTCGAACACCAAGGTATTACAGTCGAACTTCCCTTTGCGACCACCTCCCGTAAGCGACCAATTCCAAGATACAAAAAATTATCCAGAGAAATCACTGTAATTGGGACATCTCATAAGGAACCATCTCTAGTATTCGACCGCCACTACCCTTAGAGCTGACGGTTTGAAATTTCCCATTGCTTTTAAGGCCCGGTTAAGACGCGGTACTTCAGCCGAGCCGAATCGAATTCAACGATAGGCCGACCTAAATTAATTAATCCTGGCTGAATTGATTCAGACGCGGAACTTTATTCGGCTGAAAGAAGAAGTACACATGTCACCTTCGTTAAGTTTGGCCCGCCAAGCCGTCATTTTTTTTCTTCTGTAACACTCTTTTGCGCATGCTCTCATGTAAAAACAGCATGAATGCATTTGATTCGGCTCATGTGAATGCGTCTGAATCAAAGACGGTCTACAACCGTTGTTCCCGGCTGAGCCAGGCGGGACTAATTTACTCAGCCGATCTAAATTAAATCAGCCGTTCCAAATTGATTCAGAGGCCGTACTTCACACGAACTTAATTCGATTCGGCTCGGCTGAAGTACGGCATCTGAACCGGGCCTAAACTCCCGTAAGCGACCACTCGTCAATTAATCCAATGTTTCCAGAGGCGCACAAAAATTGTTATCTACAGCATACGTGATCAACTCTATCAATAAAAATTGTGGTCATAAAAGGGACGCCCTAAACGCATTATAATTGTAGCGTATTTACTTTATAATGTGTGAATGAATATATGAAAATCACACATTTGAACTGCGGCTTAAAGAATGACAGTGTGAATGAACATCGCAGTCACGAACACTACTTTATCACTAGCGCTCAGTGCACCGGTATCGGAGAGGTCGTTTCCCGTACTAGTCTCCCTCGCAGCCGCTTTTTTGGGCTGTCATGCAACGCTCCCCCCAAAAAGAAGCGGCTGCTGACATCCGAACTGCATTCCTTTTCCCGTATTGGCCAATCATAGCCAGGGTTCCATTTTTGGGAACCCATTCGCGCCAAACGCGCCGTTGGAGAATCGCCCAATCAGAGACCGCCCTCATGTGGAAGATATCACTGAATCAAGATGGCGGCGCTTGAAGCAGCTTTTCACAAAGCGTCGTCAAAGTTTAAAATTTCTGAGCTTAATGCATACCAGAAGCTTTCAATTCGAAAATTCGTCCTCGAGAAGGAAGATATTTTTGTTAACTTGCCTACAGGATCCGGGAAATCGTTAATTTATCAGGCTATGCCGATTGTGTATGACCACGTTTCCGACGAAAATGGCCACATTGTTGTTGTTGTATCACCGTTTATTAGTCTCATGGTAGATCAAGTGACGTATTTGAGAAGTCTTGGTCTGTCTGTCATTAATATTCTTCAAACATTGAAGTTGACCGTGCAAAGATAGAGAAAGGAGAATATTCAATTGTCTATGGCTCACCTGAAGCATGGCTTATGAACGAGCGATGTTGAGTAATGATGCCTACTCAAGGAAACTTTGTGCAGTTGCTGTCGATGAAGCTCATATTTTACGGCACTGGTAAGTCTGAGTCAAAAAGCGTTTTCCATTTAATGACACTTTGAACTTTCAAAAAAGCAATTTCACGAATATTTGTAATATGTGTGTGCAAATACCAAAAAGGTAAGCGCACAGCTCCGTTTGCACGGTCAGCAAGTTACATTAGCGGCATTTTCAATCCCCTTTTTTTTTTTTTTTTTTTTTTTTTTAGTTTCTAATGTATAATTTACTAATTAACCTGGTATTGAATTTATTCTGGCTAGAATGCAGTTAAAGAGAATGAATAATTTCAGGGAACTATACAGTGTAAGTTAATCTGTAAACATACTTTTCTTGGAAAATTCTTAAGAGAAAAGATAACTTGATATATTCGAAACAAATATTCGATTAAAAAGGGAAGAAAGGATTTGTTTTCTCTCATGTCATAAGTCGCTGATCTGTTTACATGTACATTTCAGGAGAACATCTGAGGACAATAAAATGACAGCATTCCGTAAGTGTTATGGCCGCCTTCATGAGCTGCGATCATTAGCACCAAATGCTAAAATGATTGCTTTGACTGTAATAGCAACAAACCTGACAAAAGAAACGATTTTAAACATTCTTCTCATGGATAAACCATTTGAAGTCCAAGAAGGCCCAAACAATCCAAATGTAACTTACATTGGCAGTGTATGCGAAAAGATACTGACCATGATTTGTATTTTGAGTGGCTAGTTGAAGAGATAAAATTGAAAGGTACGTCTAGCGAAAGAACGATTATTTATTGTCAAACTATCAAGCAGTGCAGCATTATATACGGAATGTTGAAAGGCATGCTTGGAAATGATATTTATAATGGAACAGATGATGATCCAAGCAATGTACTTGTTAAAATGCTACACTCGTGTACACCTCCTGCAAACAAAGAGAATATTCTTCTCTCCTTTCAGTCAACGACTGGAACTATTCGATTGTTAATTGCCACAATTGCCTTTCGAATGGGGGTAGACTGTAAGGGAGTGCATAAAGTCATTCACTATGGACCTGCTAAAAACGTGGAATTATATATTCAGGAAACTGGGAGAGCAGGCAGGGATGGTGCTCAAAGTGCTGTGTATATTTTATACCACGGAATCCTTTTAACCCATGTTGACGGCTATATGAAACAATATGTGAAAACACATCATTGCAGAAGAAAGGAGTTGCTAAAGCATTTTCACTCCACTACTTGGCAGCATGAAGTTCCACATCTTTGCTGTGATAACTGTGCTGCAGATTGTGAATGTGGTTTGTCTGATTGTGGCACTTTTGCATGTTATCCTGTTTCTCAAGTGGAAGTAAACAATGGTGCATCCCGTAAAAAAAGAAAAGTGGATGCAGAGCAAAGAAAAACTGGAAGGTAATACAAGTCCATTTTTATCAAACTTTTGAACACAACAGCTCATGGGGATGTGAGGACACTCACAAATTTACAGTTTATGCTAGGATTTTCAAAGCATCAAATCACACAAGTTTTGGATAATCTAGAAAGAATTTTCAGTTTATCTGATGTTTACAAATTTGTGGAGATATGGGATATGCAGCATGCACTGGAGATTCTTACAGTTATCGGCAAAGTGTTTAATGATGTGGGTTCTGGCATGCAGTCATCTGACCCTACTCCTCTAGAGGACAAGGAATATGATTTGGACGAGGAGCTTCTTGATGAATGGAATGAATTCCTCCAAGATGATGACTTATTTGACATGATCCTAGACAATTTGTCTCTTTCCCAACTCGAGGACTCTTTCCTAGAACAAGAACCTGTGTGCAATAATTCATAAGAAATAGAAGTACCTTCAGCTGTATTGGCAACTGTTGAGGCCATGAATTTGAATCATCTAGTATAATGAAATTGCGACAAAGGTGAATTAATAGGTGCTGGAAAATATTGTGATTTATTTCCTGTCAAAAGTGACAAGTAACCAAATTTTGGCAGAATATTGAAAAAGAAGTATCTTTAAAAACTAGAGGTTACATTTCAATGGCGACACAATAATTACTGTTCAAATGAAACAAAATGCGGAACTACATGTACATGACATGCGGCCATTGAAATGTAACCTGTTCAGTTTTTTGTTACATGTACATCTCCAACATTAATGTCTGAAATGCCTGAACATTTTTGCATATCATCATGACAATACAACAAAATGGTCTTAAACTGCTGTGAGAGACATTGAATTAAATTTTGTCCGTTTGTGAACAACTTTTTAGAATTCCACTTATTTAAACCTTCACAAGAAAAGGGAATTTCTCATTTCTGGGACAGCCTGGGAAAGGGATGTCATTTTTCATTGAAACTAAAGAAACTAAGGGTTCGTCAGAAAAGTCAGATTCTATTGTACAAACCTATTTAACAACAACATTGTTACTAACAGTAATAGGAACAGCTTGTGGTTATCCCAGAAGGAAAAAGGGGACTTAAGTGGTTATGGGATGTTCCATTTTTTGTCTGCACTACCCCTAAGGGTGGAGGGTTTTTTTTTTTTTTTGTAAAGTTTTCCTTCAAAGAAGCCTACAAAATTTAGGTTCTTGAGGCATTTTATTCAAAGGTGCCGGCAAAAAAGCCAAACCTCCGGATTTCACTTATCAAACTGCGCCAACAAAAAATGAGGGTTTGGATTCCTACCATATTTAGGAGGCGTAGGGGAGGGGATTAGGTGCAAATAAAAAATTTGTAACCTCTCCATGTGATGGGGTGAAGATGCAATATTTTTCAAAAATTCAAGCTAAAACCGCTGAAAATGTTATGGCGCTTTCCTTTTCACTAATTATAATCATAAATTAAAATCAGTTGAAGAGCAAAATGTTTCCTGTCAAGATTTCTGGTTAATTTGCAAATTTAAAGTAATTGTCATCTTGCCCTAATTCCCCACATAATGTTTTTCTTATGCTTCTTTATCCACTGGTGCCAGCTAGACGCATCCAAAATTAATTGGCAAGCCTATCTTTCTTGAAGGCGTTGAATGTTTTGGAGCTGCGTCCCTTAACTTCAGTGAATATTTTTAATTCAACTGCTCTTTTAATGAGCTCATTTAGGTTTCTTTCCAGACTTTGCCCGATGGCAACATTCGCTTGAGGGAACTCCATGAGCGAGCGCTTTGCCAACGTTCTGATAAGTCCCGTGAAGCGTTTTGTTCAGGCTTTTGCTGGGATACTGCACGGATAACCTTACCGGTACTTGCTGAGTTTCCACGAGGCTGTTTTCCCTGTTCGCCGACGAACCCGAAGGAGTTGATGTCAATGGAGGCCTAAAGTCTTGTGTTGTGTCAACGTGCGGAAACACTCGATAATTCGGACCGATTTGCTGTATCGGTGATAGGAAGCCACGGACATAACTAAGCGGGCACGCACCAGCTAGCAGTGGCTGAATGCCAAAAATAGGAAGCACAAGTGGTAGAAGAGCTAGTGCTGTTAGCCGAGCTAAATTAGAGTGTTCTCGACGCCTTCGCTCGGTTTGTTGATAGCAAGTATCCGCTTATTTCCTCCTTATCTCCATCTGTAGGTCGATTCAAACGTTTAGCTCTTGGCCTAGCTTGAAAGGCGTCTCGGATTTCTTTTCTAGCTTCTTCTACTTTCTCAGTAGCTCGTTGAAACTTTGACAGCCGCTTGTAGCACAATGTCTTCGGCAAACAAACAATTTAGTGTTTGCGTCGTTAGCGTAGCAGTTGACGTTTATGTTCAGCGTCGATTTTATGATTTCAGCGAAATTGTGAGAACTTTTTCCAAAAATATATACTTTGTCTTTACCAGGGCACAACGATGAACCTGTGAGACATTTTGAGTCTTTTTCGGTGTCTCCTCCACCATGATCAGTAGCACTAGCTAGATTATCTGCCACATCCACATTTTCGCGCGGAACCCTACGTCACTTAGATTTTCTGGCATGTGATTGGTCTGTTCAAAAGACCGCAAACAAATCGCAAGGACAATGAGAAAGGACTGCAGTTCGGACGTCAGCAGCCGCTTCTTTTTGGGGGGAGCGTTGCGTGACAGCCCAAAAAGGCGGCTGCGCGGGAGACTATTCCCGTACAAGCCTGAACTTTTTTTCAGGCTATATTTATTTAGCTTTTTAGTCAGTTGATATAATACTTAGATGTTTACCCATAACCGACCGGATATAACCAGTTAAATAACAGAACACCAATCCATTGCGGGCTTCGCTAAATTATCTCTGACATGTTTTGCAACGATCCTGACAGCCATACGCAGGTAAACAACAGAAACAAACCTTAGGTAGGAATTCACTGTTAACTTCCCTCAGTTATCTCTAACCTGTCTCACAGCGATCCCCGACAAATCCTGGTGGACAGCTGCAGTTAAACCCGTTTGCCTTATCAACGCAAGTTCCGTTGTTCATGCACGGGTTGCTCTCGCATTCGTTCACGTCTGCGATAAAAGCAATCACTAGTAATTAAAATTTCTTAAATCCATTAAATAATTAAGTAAATCATTAATTAATTTACTGCTAACTTGTTTAGTTGGTTAAATATTTGGGTTTAATGTTATACCTGGAGCCATTTTCATTTCAACAACAAAACAGGTCTCAGTTCATTTGTACGCGAATTGTTATTCATTGTAAATCCTGTTGGACAGCTGCAGGTAGTAGTGAAAAACAACTAAAAAAACAAAAAGGTTTTCTCTCAAGGATTTTTCATCTATTCGCTTATTCATTTTTTTATTTATTTATGTGGTATTTATTTATTTAGCTTTTTAGTCAGTTGATATGATACTTAGATGTAGGTCACTCATAGCTGACCGGCTATAACCAGTTAAATAACAGAACAAACCTCGGTTCATTTCTAGGAATACATTAGAAACTTTGCTCATTATCTCTGACATGTTTCACAACGATCCCCGAAAAATCCTGGTACACAGCGGCAGCTAAAGCCGTTTATCTTCGGAAACGTCAACAGTGTCGAAACAGGGGCTGCTCTTAGTTCGCTGGCAAGAAAGGAATCAGTAATATTAAATGAACCAGGGGAAGTTTCTCTCAAGGATTTTTCACAGATTCACGAAAATCTACCGGTATTTTATTCATGGAGATGTTCATTGAGTTTTTTAGTTGTTTCCTTAAATAATTTGATGTTAACCTTAACCTGACAGCCATACGCAGGTAAATAACAGAAACAAACCTTAGGTAGGAATTCATTGTTAACTTCCATCAGTTATCTCTAACCTGTCTCACAGCGATCTCCGACAAATCCTGGTGGACAGCTGCAGTTAAAGCCGTTTGCCTTATCAACGCAAGTTCCGTTGTTCATGCACGGGTTGCTCTCGCATTCGTTCACGTCTGCGATAAAACAATCACTAGTAATTAAAATCTATTGAAGCCATTAAATAATTAAGTAATTTTTTAATTAATGTACTGCTAACTTGTTTAGTTGGTTAAATATTTGGGTTTAATGTTATACCTGGAGCCATTTTCATTTAAACAACAAAACAAACCTCAGTTCATTTGTAGGAATTGATATTAATTGTAAATCCTGGTGGACAGCTGCAGGTAGTAGTGAAAAAAAAAAAAAAAAAAAGGTTTTCTATCCAGGATCTTTTATCTATTTGCTTATTCATTTATTTGTTTATTTCGCATTTAATTGCTCATTTACCTTTTTAGTCAGTTGATATGATACTTGGATATAGTTTACCCATAGCTGACCTGCTATAACCAGTTAAATAGCAGAACAAACTTCGGTTCATTTGTAGCAATCCGTTGCAAACTTTGCTCAGTTATCTCTGACATGTTTCACAACGATCCCCGAAAAATCCTGGTACACAGCTGCAGTTAAAGCCGTTTATCTTCGTAAGCGCCGACTGTGTCGAAACGGGGTTGCTCTCAGTTCGTTTGCAAGAAAGGAATCAGTAATATTAAATGAACTAGGGTGCGAGCGGTTACGGCGCTGGATTTCAATGCGGTTGCCCCGGGTTCAAATCCCGCTCTGGCCGCTAGCTGGTGTTGTTCTGGGTAGTCCCTGGTTCAACTTCTTATTCACCCTTGTAAATAGCCAACTGGTTTGCCCCCGGCCAGTTGGGATTCTTATCATGTTATGTTTATTTGAATTATTTGTTTCTTGCATTTGTATCATTATCCCTGAAAAGCCCCGACGGGGAGAGGATAATTAAGTTATTATCATTATTATTATTATTATTATTATTATTATTATTATTATTATTATTATTATTATTATAATTTTCTCTCAAGGATTTGTCACGGATTCAGTTGCATGTAACGAATTTTGTATTTACTGGTATTTTATTCATGGAGTTGTCCATTGAGCTGTTTAGTTGTTTCCTTAAATAATTTGATGTTAACCTTTACCTGGTAGCCATATGCAGGTAAATAACAGAAACAAACCTTAGGTAGGAATTCATTGTTAACTTCCCTCAGTTATCTCTAACCTGTTTCACAGCGATCCCCGACAAATCCTGGTGGACAGCTGCAGTTAAAGCCGTTTGTCTTATCAACGCAAGTTCCATTGTTGAAGCATGGGTTGCTCTCGCATTCGTTCACGTCTGCGATAAGAACAATCACTAATAATTAAATCTATTAAATCCATTAAATAATTAATTTACTGCTAACTTGTTCTGTTGGTTAAATATTTGGGTGTTATCCAATACCTGGCAGCCATAGCCGGTTAAAAAACAGAACAAACCTCGGTTCATTCGTAGGAATTGTTATGCATTGTAAATGCTAGTGGTGGACAGAAACAGTTAAAGCCGTTTGTCTTATCAACAAGTTCTATTGTTCAAACACGGGTTGCTCTCGCATTCGTTTACGTCTGCAACAGAACCATCGCCAGTAATACTGAGTTAACGGAATCTCAAACAAATCAGGTTTTCTCCATAAGGACATACTTATTAATATTTTCGCTTTGTTATTTTATGTATTATTTAGTTTTTTCGTTTCCTCAGTTAGTTGTTAAGTTGGCTATCTTAAATTAGCCCGTGAATGTAACCAACACAAAGTTTCTTACTTGTTTCGCAGCTTTTCCCAGTGAATCCTTCTTTGCAAACACACACATAGCTGTTCTCCTCGTAGAGCGACACACACTTGCCATTGTTCTTACAAGGCCAACTGCTACACTTTGACTAGAAAGAAAACTTATATGGTTTCAGTTACTTTGCAGATACCAGCTTTGAATTACAGAGAATAATGTATATTGGCAGTTGGCAGCGTTAAAATAAAATGCACTTTAAGAAGCCGGTTGGTTGACCACCATAATGGGTCGGTCTGAATAGAAAGTGGAAGGAGTATCATTTCCAATCGCTAAATCAATTTACTGTGGAATTTTAAATACAACATAAGCTTTCTATAACAACATAGTTCCCCCACACATTTTATACGAGCGATAGTCAATTTGACTGACGCACGCTGACTATTCAGAAAGCACTGAGCCAACTATCACTTAGTTCAGTGGTCACCAACTGGAAGGATTCTGACAGTAGCCACTTTTTAAAGGATTCGTGGAGCAACTGATCACTTTTGAACACAGTAAGAGATGTTAATTGAACAATGCGAGCCGTAAAGCACGGCCCAAGTGATCCCAGCTTATAATACGCAAGATCTACGCGACTGACAAAGGTACAGCGGATGCGTCTCACCCTACACATCCAGGAGTTTCCAAGTGCCCAACAATTCAGTAAAAATGAATAACAACGAGAATCAATGTAATTTCCGGCCCAATATTTTCGCATTGTGAAGTTTTGATTTGAGGGCCTTGGCCTAAGTAAGAAGGGGGACACCATGATAACTGTCTTAAACAGTATTAAACGCTTAGTGTCTGACAATTCTTTCTCAGCGATTTCTTTTCGGTGCTGAAATCCTGCAGACAGTCTAGTTTTGGGAAGCGAGGGATGAAGCATAGAGGAACTGAAAACCAAATACTGTTTGTTCTTCTGAGTCATCACTGAGAAAATTACTGAGGGTAGTCTGGCTATATCTTCCTTGACAGGGATAGAGTGACTTTCAGCCTTAGTGCGAGCTGGATCCCTTACGAAGTAGTGTGCCTTCTCTGTCTCAATGAGGTAAGTCCTTAAAGGCTGGGTTTACCTTTCTTTGTTTCTTGATATCTCTTCCATAATGATTTACAACTACTTAATCAGATTTATGAATCAGATTTATCAGATTTATGAATGTATCCATCTGCTTTATTTAATTTCGTTAGTTAAGTATGGGGATCTTCTTTGAAAAGCTCGGTAGAGCTTGCTAAGATCTCCTGCCATTATATATTATTTCGTAGCAGATATGCATATATATCACTTTATGTAAAAGACTCACTGTCTGATATAATGGACAAATAAAAAAAAAAATTACAAGTCGTCAAATCCGGAAATTCTTGTTCCTGGTGCCAATGGTACAAGTTTTGTTTCTAGTTGATTTATAAATTCCTTCTTTATTTGGAACCTCTTCATACTTTCTGCAAAGGTTTCATATATAGTAATTACATGCGGACGCACGGGTTAAATAAAAGTGTGCTTCGAGTGAGCCGCCATGTTGTTTGGATGTGTTCTCAAATCCCTTATCAGTACATGACAATTATTTCCTTCGTGCGTCCTTAACGCAGGTCGCGGACTCGACTCGCGGTACGTGTGCGATGGTTCTTGAAATCTTTGTTGGGTGCGGTATATTAGGGCAGTTTTTACGACAGGGCATATGCCGCGGCTTTCTCTGGCCGCGGCTTACATAATACGCGAAAGGAACTATTTATACGAGTAAAAACTCCTAGGCCAGGATAGGCCGCAGCCTGAGAAAGCCGTGAATGCAAATTTTGTACCGTTTATACGGGGTGTTCGCGTCTTATGTAAGCCGTGGCCAGAGCTAGCTTCGGCTTATTTTATCTCGTATAAACGGCACGATTATTCATGCATGATGACCAACCGTTCTCGTGGTTTTTAACCCTTTAACTGCTACACCGGCCGGAACCACCTGCGCAGAACCACGTCCCTTATACCGCTTGTGACGTTATCAGTTTTAACGCTCATAGACAACTTTTACATCAGTAAGATGTGTAGGGGGAAGAGATCTTTCAAACAATACCCGAAGGAGCACGAAAATGCGAAAAAACCAAGGGCGTTGACCGGAAAATCTTGTTCCACTACCCAACTGCACTTCCTTCCATCTAATCCTACGATCCCAATCGTTTTCGCCAAATCTTTTCCCACCGAAGGGAAGCCCAGAAAATGCCCAGAAAGAGAAAAAGAAAGCGAGGAAAGAAAAGCGAAAGAACAGGGGAGGAGAGAAAGCGAAAGGTAGAAGGAGAGGGGGCAGTGAAACTTTTCAACCCGAAAACTTGGAAGGTTAATATTAAGCATCAGGAACAGAAGGGCGCGAGGAGCTCAACTAGCAAACAGAGTTTTGGGCTGGGTTTTTTTTATTTTATTTTATTTTTTTTTATCTATCTATCTATCTTCCTGTACGGCAACCCCTCTGAGGAGGATTATTTGCCGGGCGGTCAGTAAATAAAATACATATGTGAAAATGACTAAAAATAAATAAATAAATAAATAGATAAATAAATAAATAAATAAGTAAATAAAATAAGTAAATAAATAAATGAATAGATAAATAGATAAATAAATAAATAAATAAATAAATAATTGAAAAGGAAACTGTACTGTGGCTAAACTAATGGGTCAGATTTGAGATGCGAGAACGGAAAATGGCACTAGAGTTAAGTTAACAAATAAGTCCGGCGGGATATTGTTCCACTGCAAAATAGTTCTTGGGAAGAAGGAGAGTTGCTGAGATTTTGTTTTTTGCCTAGATGCTGGCCAGAAAACGGCTCGACGAACGTCATAAGGTGTTTTCTGGCAAAATGCGGGTTAATACTCTAAGCATTTATGATGGCAAGTATTTATTAATAAGAATAATGAAAAAGAAAACGAAAAGAATATTAAAACGACAATTTCTGGTAAATATGAATGATATATGAAATAAATCATACATGAACTGCGGAAATGAAATCAAATGAAGAATGATCCTCGCAGTTGTGAACGCAATTTATGGTTCAAACCCCGTTGAAGTCCTGAATTTTTTTCAGGCTTCTTTTCGCAATTGCATAAATTGCGTTCACAATTGCGAGGATCATTCTTAATTTGATTTCATTTCCGCAGTTCATGTATGATTTATTTCATATATCATTCATATTCATTTCTTTCATGGGAACATATGAACCCATAATTGACCTGCTCCCAATGTCAGTGGCTTCATAGCTCTGTTGGTTAGAGCATTGCACCGGTATCGCGAGGTCACGGGTTCAAACCCCGTTGAAGTCCAGAATTTTTTTTTCAGGCTTCTTTTAGCAATTGCATAAATTGCGTTCACAACTGCGAGGATCATTCTTCATTTAATTTCTGGTAAGCCGCTGGTCTGAGAAAGTATAATAGTGTTTCCTCAGCCTGACTTCGCGATCGGTAGGTTGGTCTCGTCGACAACTGTTCGAAACTGGCTACCAATCAGCTACTGTAATTATATTTTATTAAGGAATTCTTTTGGCTTTTTTGGAACGTTGTGATTACAAAGTTAGTTTTTTTCTGCTTAAGTCATGATTTTGACCGTCAGTACAAGAAGCCGGTTTAATTCAGAGGACTTATCTCAGAAATCAAGCATTTGGCTGCACTTCGTCTGCCTTTGAGTTTTATAAGACTTCTTGGGTCCACATATTCTGTCAAGAACCTTTGCAGATTTTCGAATTTTTTCAGAGCATTTAGGAATACAAGCTCTATTTATTGGTGAATAATAAAAAAAAAAAAAAAAAAGCAGAAAAGAAAGTGAAAACGATAATTTGTAATCGGAGAAAGTATCCTAATGCTTTCTCAGTCAAACTCGAGAGTTCGCGATAGGCAAGTTTGTCTCTTTCGACATCTGTTCGAAACCTGCTGCCATCTCGACCTCGTAATCAGCTGCGTTAACAGTGAATATGATATAGCTTTCACTTTTTTCGAACGTTGCGCTCGTAAAATTTGTATCTCCTAGAGTACTAGAAGCCATCTTCAGGTCCGTACGGTTTGATTGTAGACGACTTGCTCTTGTTCGAGGCCTTTGGTCAACATCTTACTCCCTTCCGCTCATCAAGGTCTTTAAACGTCAGCTGTCAGACTTTTACCAACGAGCAAGAAAAAATATTTCAGTGAATTGGTATGAAAAGTTTCGTTTCACCAACTCATTTTGGTGATAAACTCGTTATCTCAGGGAATTTTTCCCGAAATTAAAGTTTCTGTTCCAATTACTATGGCGTTTTGTTTTGCATCACGAGAATGTTGAGCCTTGATTAAAAAAAAAAAATTGTAATGCGCTATGCACAAAAATCAGACAAATGAGGTCCGAATACGCAAAATATCCCACATTAATAAGCATAAATCTTACTTTTGCTGTATCGGCTTAGCTGAAGACACTGTGGTTTCTTTTCGTTTGTAAAAATAACGATGTTAAAGTTTTCTCGTCTATTTACTGTTATAATAAATTACACTGTTAACTTACCGCGATGCTGAAGTGGTGATGGCCTTGACTGGGAACTAACTTTTCCGAGTTGTTGTATTTATCTGACGGCAGCAGCTCACAAAAAAATTTTCCGTTGATTTCCGGGAAGGCAGCCACGTTGTAGGAGAAACATGATGAGGTTTCCAAGCACGCGAGCCCACATTCGCCCGTGCTGTCAAGAAGGTTTGCACCAAGGCAGGTGATATTCAGATAAGAAAACGTGTCCTTCTTGAAACTGACATATCCCAAGCCACGAGTTGGACTTCCGCGGCTTATAGCTTTGTTAACTTCAATCACTGAAATAAAGAGAGAGACTGTTTTAAGGAAAAACATTAGAGGACGAAACGCTCATGTCAAAAAAACAAACTTCAAATTTCTTTGTTTCCATAACAGTATAACAAAAAAGGTTTACGTTTTTCATAGGACATGGGCCAAGGAAAACAAGACAAAGCACTCTACCTTGAGGAATTTGGACGGCTGCACGTGAGGCGATGATCGAAGCTGAAACAAGAAAGACTAGTTTCATAAACGCTGAGAAGATTAAGGTGGCCATCTTCTTGAAGCCTCCTCGTTATGCGCTTCAGTTCTATTTATGTCGGATCGGTACGAAAGCGCAAGACATAATTTATAGCATGTTTAAGAGCTTTGACCCGGGGCTTTGACAATGTCAAAATAACCTGCCCACCTATTAGTTAATCATAGTGACAAACTGTGCCTAAGGGAAATGTTCAGTTTCCTGAGCAAAGCTATATGGTATCTGTACCAAAAGAGAGCATCAAGAAAAGAATAAGGTGGCCATCTTCTTCAATGTCTTTGCTAAGTGCTTCAGTTCTGTTAACGTTTGGAGGGTTCGAAATCGGAAGACAAATTTAATAATTTATTAGGTATTTGGGAGCTTAGACAGGCCCAAAATAACTTGCTTTCCCGTATAATTTATTTTGTGAACCAGCTAATATTTAATAGCACGTAATAAGCGAAAACATGGTGACGAACAACTTAGTTGGATATTTTAATCTTTTCTTCTGCGCTGAAATGTTAAAAAGGAGAGAAACGAATAGTGATGGTATATCCGTCATCATAAATTTAGTTGACACCCTAACTTTATTGACTGTATGTAAATAAGTATGAATATATGTTGGTTCAGAGTTATTTTGTCTGATCAGGAACTCAGCTAATTTTGTTTTTTGTTTACAGTGCATCAGTTCGAATATTAGAACCCGAAGTTGCTTTGAAAAAGGCATCGAAACTTGCTGTTCTTTACCGGCACAAAAACGTGATGCTGCGGTCAATAAGAAGTTTGTGTAAGAATTCAGACTGGTCAATCAACAACAGCTGCTGAATTTGCTGTGAATAAATTGAAAGTGAAACTGCGTGATAGTTCATATTCCTTAAGGCGCGTTTACACAGGCGATTTTTGTCGCGAAACTCGATACATTTTTTGTCGCGCTAAAGTTGCAACTTCAAAATCGCCCGTGTAAAGTAGGTGCGATTTTAGCACAATTTTAACCCACTGACTACCGAGAATTTTGCCGAAAAACACCTTTTGAAGCTCGTCAATGCAAGCCGTTTTCTGGCCAGATTCTAGCCAAAACAAACAACAAAAACTCTGTTTGCTGGTGGAGTTGATCGCGCCATTTGTTCCTGATGCTTGATAATAAGCTTTCCAAGATTGGGCATGCGCAGAAAGCAAAATATCGCCAAAAGTTCACCGCCCCCTCTCCTTCTACCTTTCGCGTTTTCTCCTCTCCTCTTCTTTCCCTTTTCTTACCTCTTTAGGAACATATGATTAGGTGGAAGGAAGTGCAGGTGGGTAGTGGAACAAGATTTTCAGTCAAATTTTCGGCTCAACGTCACTTGGACGTCACAAGCAGTACAAGGGACGTGGTTCTGCGCGGCCGGTTTTGGCCGGCACGGGTGCCAATACAATTTAATGCCGTGATGCACCGCGATTTGAGATGCAAGTCACGAAACACCGTTTTATAAAAAAAAATCGCAGCATAATTGCATCAAGTTTCGATCAAGTTTGAAACCAAAGCGATATCGCGACGACAAATTCCTCTCAAATCGCCCCTAGTTTTTATACGTGCGATTTTGAAGTTTCAACTTAAGCGAAACAAACATTGCATCGAGTTGTGCGACAAAAATCGCCTGTGTAAACGGGCCTTTACGGTAATTTTGTGCACCTGCTGCATGATAGTTAACTTTCTAATACAAAAGATAGCCGGCTTACTAACGACGAGTATAAACATTCAAAGCGTTCATTTCAATTTATTTTCACAATTTCATACAAACTACACCGGTATCGCAGAGGTCGTGGGTTCGAGTCCCGTACAAGCCTGAATTTTTTCAGGCTTTATTTTCACTACTGCTCAAGTAATGTTCATAACTGCGATGATGGGTCATATATTTAGTTATTAATCCGCAGTTCAAATATATTATTTTCATATATTCATTCTCATATATTCACCACTCACGGGTATATTACGAACCAACAAAACGACCATCTCCCAGATGGCTTGTTAGCTCAGTCGGTAGAGCGTTACACCGGTATCGCAAAAGTCGTGGGTTCGAGTCCCGTACACGCCTGAATTTTTTCAGGCTTTGTTTTTACTACAGCTTAATTAAGTAGTGTTCATAACTGCGATGATGAGTCACATATTTAATTATTAATCCGCAGTTCAAATATATGATTTTCATATATTCATTCTCATATACTCACCACTCACGGTATATTACAAACCAACAAAAATGACCAGCGCTCAAATGGCTTGTTAGCTCAGTCGGTAGAGCGCTGCACCGGTATCGCAGAGGTCGTGGGTTCGAGTCCCGTACAAGCCTGAATTGTTTTTAGGCTTTATTTTCACTACTGCTTAAGTAGTGTTCATAACTGCGATGATTAGTCACATATTTAATTATTAATTCGCAGTTGAAATATATAATTTTCATAATTATATTCATTTTCACATATTCACCACTCTCGCGTATATTACGAACCAACAAATCGACCAGCTCCCAAATGGCTTGTTAGCTCAGTCGGTAGAGCGCTGCACCGGTATCGCAGAGGTCGTGGGTTCGAGTCCCGTACAAGCTTGAATTTTTTCAGGCTTTACTTTTACTACCGTTTAAGTAGTGTTCATAACTGCGATGATGAGTCACATATTTAATTATTAATCCGCAGTTCAAATATATGATTTTCATATATTCATTCCCACATATTCACCACTCACGGGTATATTACGAATCAACAAAACGACCAGCTCCAAATGGCTTGTTAGCTCAGTCGGTAGAGCGCTGCACCGGTATCGCAGAGGTCGTGGGTTCGAGTCCCGTACAGGCCTGAATTTTTTCAGGCTTTATTTTCACTACTCCTTTAGGAGTGTTCATAACTGCGATGATGTGTCAAATATTTAATTATTAACCGCAGCTCAAATATATGATTTTCATATATCCATCCTCATATATTCATAGAAACTATCGCAAAGAAAAAA
>JAEMWC010001522.1:72500-142090 GCA_016490735.1 Pachyseris speciosa
TTTGTCGGCAGCGGTACTAGATTCGACCGATGCAAAGTGTATAAATACTTTCATTGAGCTAATTTTCATTTATAACCGTAGATTAACCTTATTTTGCAAGGAACTCACTGGCTGGGTTGAACAGTTATATTGACGAATTCCGACTACCGCAAATATTGCTATATTTATAACTGAATCAAAAACAAATACAAAACAGAGACGTTCACATAATTTCCACTGTTTCCTAATTAAATAAGAATTATTTTACAAAATCCAAACTTTATTGATTGCCCAATATCTTGCTCCAAATGCTACACATGTTTTAGTAATTCATGACTTTTTTCATTTGAAAGCGTCCTTCCAACCTTAATTGTATGTTTCCCTCATTCGGAAGGCAAAGGATAGCCATCATGTATTCTCATGATCATTTCTTTATCTGTCAACAAGTTCAGCTAATTTATTGGAGGACTAAAGAAAACAAAGATATTGTCTAATATTATGATGATCTAGTTAATACCACCCAAAGTTATTTGTTTTAAAAATTTTGATCATGATTAGGACCAAGTGCTAGTAAATCTCAGATACAATGATAATTTTATTGTTAGCAAATTTTGCTGATATACTGATAGTTCTTCCTTATGAAGTAATTTTTGTTGCACTGCACTTTCAGTCAATCAATGAAATGGACTGAAGAACACGAATTGCTTATGTTGAGGGAATTGATGCTTTTGCAGCCATGGCTGCACAAGAAAGGAACTAGTGAGAGAGGAGATGATTGGGAAAAGCTGGCAGTATCCTTAAATGCTATTCCTTCTCCCCAATTCCGTGTTACTCAACGGTCTGTTCGTGACCACTATTCAACAATGGAAAAGAGAAGAAGGAAAAAAGTCAGGGAAGAAGACAGAGCCTCAGGTATTGCCCCTGAAGAGGACAAGGAACTAGATCAACTGTTAGATGAAACCATTGAACTCTTTGATGAGCCTGACAAAATCACAGAACAAAAGCAGGAAGAAAAAGCAAAGAAAGCAGAGGAAATGCGGAAGAGATCATTGGAAACTTTTCAAGATAGCGCCAAAAGGAATGCCGATGAACAGCAAGGAGCAAGACCGAAAAAGGGTAGAGCTAGTGGTGCAAGCACTCTGGCTTACCTGAAGGATAGGGCAGAAGTAGAAGCTACTTTAAAACGTGATGAATTGGAGATAAAAAGGCAAGAATTAGCACTGCAAGCAAAGGAGCAGGAAGGAAGACAACAGCAGTTTGATATGATGAACAAGCAAACTAGAGATATTCAGCAGCTTCAGCAGCAGCAAATGCAGCAGCTTATGCAAATGAATGCAAACATGATGCAACAGCACCAGCAACAAACCCTTGCACTTATGGAACAAATGAAAAATTTTGCTGGGAAGTGATGCTGGTCAATCTCTGCAAAAGGTCATTTAAATGCACAAAGAGTTCACATTTTTATTAACTTGAACAATTTCAAGGAAGTTAAAAATTAAAGATTTATAATAATAATTACTTGTTTACATATATAGTTGTAAAGGAAATGTTGCTTAATTTTGCCAACCTTTGAAAGTTGCCGAAATGATGTTATGCCAGTATCAAAACTGGGGCTGAGCCTTTATCAAGGCAATAGGGCTTATCCAACTATAGAATTGCATTACTCTCTGTAAACATGCTCACCATTATTTGTTCTCATTTAATAGTTTGTTTTGGTGGCATTTATTTCACTTTAATTCCAATATGTTAGCCTTTCTCGATTGTATAATTTTTTTTTTATTAAAAAGCAGTTCAATTTACGAAAGGAAAAGTGTTATGTAACTTTTCTAAAACCTGTTTGGCAGACTTAGTGAAAATAATCCCCAATTTCTGGGGAGAAACATCAAAGTAGTCTGATGTGGTGGATCCGTAACAACAAACACGAGCATTGTGAAGAAGGGCACATGTCACATACATTTTGCCAACAGCACTTAAGCTTAAAAGTTTTTTTTGAAGTCCAGAAATTTAAAATAATTTATTATATCACCAAAAATCCATTCAACAGAAACTCTGACTTCACTCATAGATTTATTCCGTGCAGACTGTATGGGAGTTAGTCCAGCTCCTCGAAAAGGTACTTGCAGATGTAGTCGAAGAGGATATGCCGGATCTCCATAAATACAAAGGGGTTCCCATTTGTGTCCACTGAAAATCGTTGCAATTGGTTTAACACTCCAGATCTAGCTAACATCCCACTGTCATGTCTCTTTCCCTCGACAGGCCCAAACAGGTTGGCAACAAGGCCACTGGGTGCTGCGATAGATTGAAACTTTATTGTGACCATTGTATAAGCACTTTTGGTTTTGTCCTGGTCGGCATATGGGCCTCACAGTACCGTCAACAAACCCCCAACAGTTGTCAAGAGCAGCTCCCCTGTTGTGAACTGCAACGGCAAACTCCTCTAAATGATCGGGTCTTAACCAATCCTGGTTCAAATCAGTGAGAAGGCGGTTCCATGTTTGATACATCTTGTTCATAACAGCATTTGAGATCATACACAATTGTGGTTCTGGCCTTCCAAATCTGGGTATCATGTCTACGTATCTACAGGGATAGGCAAATATTTTAAGAAAAATGCACAATGCCTCAACCATGTCGACATTTACACCATTGTAGCAAACGATCCGATCCGGTAAAGTAAACACCTCTGCCAAGTTGTAAATGTCATTCTTTTAAAATCTAAACTCAGTTTTGAATTCATCATCGGTCATCTTGTCGAGATCGAAGCACTTGTAGTTAGTGTACGGTAAATCCGGATTTTTAGGCTTCTATAAATCGTAGAGTAGCACGAATTCTTCAGCGTTAATCAAACGGGAAGCATGAGCCAGGAGAATAGTGTCACGGAACTTTGGCATGGCTTTCTAAAAAACTTTCGTTGACTTAAACACGATAAACATCAATGACCGTCGTCAACGTTCTCGCTCGTAAAATTCGTAATCTCAATTTTGGCGGGAACGCAAACACGACGTGGTCCGATCGACCCAGACTTCGCACGTTGCCGTTGCCGTCGCCGTTGTCGGATCGTAAGGTCCCTATTGCCCCCGCAGGGTTTTGGCCCAGAGGCCAAAACCCGAGGAGGCACCCTAGGATTCCCCGCGAGTATACATATAAGGAATTTCAAAATGTAAGAAAGTAAGTACTGTAAGTAAATGTGTAGTATGCGAAAAAAATCTCGATTTGATCAAACCAGGCGCGCACGATCGTCTCGGGTAATATTTCAGCAAGCGCGCAAGGTGCTGTCGGGTAGCTGTCATTCTGCAACCACGAGGTCTTCGAGCAGCGTTTGACGGTCTTGCGAGCAAGAGTTTGCGTGTCGTCGTCCTCTAGCAGCATTTCGAGCTCTTTCTAGCAGTGTTTCAAGGTCTTGCAACCACGAGTTCGCATTTCGCCATCATTTAGCAGCATTTCAACCACGAGTTTGCGTTTTGCCATTTTCTAGCAGCGTGTCAAGGTCTTGCAACCACGAAGTCACGTTTCGCCATCTTCTGCATCTTTTAATAGCAGCCTTTCAAACCACGAGTTCACATCTTCGAGCAGCGTTTCAGGGTGAATATTTTGCAGTTCAGTGATTCATTTGAATTCAAAAGCATTCAACAGCACTGACAAGAATCGCATTTCAACCATCGCGTTTTGCCATCTTCTTGCAGTGTGTCAAGGTTTTGCAACCACGAGTTCACACCTTTCGCCATCTTTAGCAGCCTTTCAAACCACGAGTTCACATCTTCGAGCAGCGTTTCAGGGTAAGTATTTTGCAG
Source organism: Pachyseris speciosa (assembly GCA_016490735.1). NCBI lineage: Eukaryota > Metazoa > Cnidaria > Anthozoa > Scleractinia > Pachyseridae > Pachyseris > Pachyseris speciosa. The sequence continues at coordinate 76,274 of JAEMWC010001522.1, forward strand.
TTCATTGATTTATTTGAATTCAAAAGCATTCAACAGCACTGAATAGAATTATTCGGTACAAAATTTGATTTGTTAGACACAAATCAGCAACGGGGTCGACGGACTCGATCCAACAGATCAGGGCCCAGTTGTTCAAAGCACGATTAAGCTAATCCTGGGTTAGAGTAAACTTTGAGTCCAGTTTAGTTACTGTTCAATTAAAACATTCCCAAAAGATTTTCACCCTAAGTATAGATTCTGATTTACAAGACCTTCTCAACGAGTGAGATGAAAACTTCGGTTGATTCCTAATCCTGGGTTAGCGTTAATCGGCTTTCGAACAACCGGGCCCAGAAAGATAAACGACAGACTCGATCCAACAGATCAGAAAGATAATGTCAGACTCAGAGTTGCATTGATATTGTCAGAAAGAGATAAGAAGGTCGTTATATCAATTTCCATTTGAATATGTCACTCTCGAAGATTAACAAGTCGGTGGTTACAGTTCGAAGAGGGCACTTTATGAATTCTGTTTTTGTCAACCCTGGTATTTATTCATGTGCTGTTGATGCTTTTTTGGAAATATCTACGCACTTGTTTCCTCCATATTTATCAAATCTACGTACTAGGAATGGGTTTACAGATCTGTTTTTCAATGTTTGCTCACATTATATCTCTTCGAGAGAAGATAGTTCATTATTGAGGGAAATCAGGGAGCCTGTTTGGTCATACATAATAGACCTTTGTAGTTCATTTGCGGCTAGGGATTGTAATGCATGTTTTAGCCAGATATTTGAGACCAAAAAACAAAGAACTAAAAGAAAACATTCTAAATTGTTAAATGACGATGTGAACAGTGAAAATGGGAGCAGTTGTGATTCTAAAATCAGGTATTCCACATCTTGGTCAGCTGCAAAAGTTGTGCATGGTAATAAAAAACGAAGAATGCAAAGACAACACTTAAATGTGCCAAAAGACGGTATATACAGTGAAAGTGACAGCAGTTGTAATTCTAGAATCAGTGAATCCACTTCTTTGTAAGGTGCGACAGTTGCGTCCATAAACAAAAAGCTTAAAGCAAAAAGAAAACATTCTAATGTGCTTGCTGCAAAAAAAAGAAACCACTCAGCCAATGTGGCATGTGAAAACATGACAAAGAATAGTAGAAATAACACTGAAAAATCATATTCTACAACAGAGAATGGAATGCCAGAGGGTTTAAAATTTGATGCTGCAAAAAAAAGAAACCTCTCAGCCAATGAGGCACGTGAAAACATGACAAAGAATAGTAGAAATAACACTGAAAAACCATATTCTACAACAGAGAATGGAATGCCAGAGGGTTTAAATTTTGATGCTAACCTTTCAGCCAATGAGGCATGTGAAAACATGACAAAGAATAGTAGAAATAACACTGAAAAATCATATTCTACAACAGTGAATGAAATGCCAGAGGGTTTAAAATTTGATGCATTCTTACCACCTTCTCAAAACCTACCAGCTAACTCATCACACATTGACATACCAGAGTGTTCTAAGTCTGATTCCTCTGTTCAAAATTCACAAACCCACCAACTAAAGGTTGCAGTTTTCACACAGATGAAGAGGATGATGATGTTGTTCAACAAACCCCTGACATCCAGATTTCAAACAATGAGAATGATTTTGACAATGAAACAACATGCAGTGAAGAACTTCATCAGCAAAAATCATCTCGGGAAAATATGAAAAAGTTTCATAAATCACTAAAATTTCAGATTTATCAATGCGGTGTGTGCCATGAAGCTTGGCCTTTGAAAACAAAGCCCAAAAATACTGACAGTTACACTTGTTCTCGTTGTCTACGTGGCAAGAATATTCCAAAAAAATTTTCAACTGAGAACTCTGATACCTTCCCCCATTCCAAAAGAGTTACAAGGCTTAACTCAGTTTGAAGAGATGCTTATTGCAAGAGCATTTCCTGTGATGCATGTATATACAAAACCAAGAGGTGGCCAAATGGCATACAAAGGGCGTGTTATTACCTTGCCACAGGATGTACAACAGCTTGCAGATATTCTGCCCTGGTGCCCTAAAGATTTACCTGTCATTATTTTTACCATTAATGGGAAGGATAATAGTTCTTCAGATTTTGTTGTAAGGCGTAAAAAAGTGGAAGATGCACTTAATTGGTTAACTGGTGAAAAAGAAAATGGAGAACCTAATAACCCACTGTATAAAAATGTAAAGATAGACAGGCAAACCCTGGCTAATTTACCAGAACATGGAGTTCTCTCTGATGTTACCAGAGTTGAATGCGGAGATAGTACAATTGAAAATGAAGATGTTGGAATTGATACTGGGCCAGTTAATTTTGAAGATGATGAGAAAGTTTGTAACTCACAAACTGAAATGGGTAGCTTAGTTCCAACAAATGTTGACACTAAGAGAGAAGAAGAAAAAATCAGTGAAGAATTTCTTAATGCGCCACAGCAATACAACTGGAATATTGGCGATGAGCCGTTAAATGAATACGATTGTCAGTTCTTAGCATCAATGGCTTTTCCAACTTTATTTCCAGATGGAAAAGGTGACCTCACCAATAGTGCAGTATTGTCTGACACTTCAAACAACACCACCCAATCTTTTGCAGCAAAACTGAAGCATCTAATTAAGTTCTCAGAAAAAATAGATGGAAAATGGGTTTATAGATTTGCATCACATCCTAGATTTGCTTACTGGGCTTATAATATTTTGTATCGAAGAAGGATTCTTGCACAGGGAAATTTTTTTCTAAAGCAGAACCCATCAGAAGCCAACCTTACAATCGATGACTTAAAAGAAATGTTACACTCTCAATCCTATGATTCACTCATGTCAAAACTCATGCATTATGCTAAAAATGTGTCTGGAACTAATGCTTACTGGAATCGTGCAAAAGATGATTTAAAAGCAATCATTACTCAAGTCGGAGCTCCAACAATCTTCTGGACTCTATCTTGTGCTGAGTTCCATTGGCCAGAATTTCATAACCTCTTTAGCGACAATGGTGAAATCTCAGATTCTGAACGTAGAGCAAATGTCATTAACAATCCGCATTTACTTGACTGGTTTTTCACTGAACGCACAGAACAATTTGTTAATTACTGGCTGAAAAAAAAAAACACTTGGTGCAACATGGTATTGGTTTAGGTACGAATATGCTCTACAACGTGGTTCAATTCATTGTCATGGAGTAGCAAAACTGCATTCTGATCCAAATTTGTGTGATCTATCTCAAATAGCACTTCAAGGATATCTTGCTGCACAGTCACTTGCCAAAGATCAGTTGCCTCATGAAATGTCACTTCAAAAACAGCAGGAAGTTAAAGAGGGATGTGAGGCAGAAAGAGCAATTTGCGACTATGTTGATTTTCTTATGTCAACTCAAAACCCATGCAATGCCGACAATTGGTTCAAACCTCAAGTTCATCCTTGTAAAGCACAGTTTGAGCATATTAAAACAAATGGGATAAAGATTACGAAGATCTGTTAAATTCAGTACAGAGACATACACAATGTTCCACAGCATATTGTCTGCATAAAAAAAAGCAATAAAAGTGAACTTTCGTGCAGATTTAATTTCCCAAAAGAATGCTGTGATCAAACACACTTAGAATATGAAAAGTTGAAATCCAAGGATGGCGTAGAACACTACAAAGTGAATATTGTAACAAAACGCAATGATAACCGTCTTAATAATCACCAGCGACTTCAGCTGCAAGGATAACGAGCAAATTGTGATATTCAAGTGATCATAGACTATCATTCTTGCCTGGAATACATTGCAAAATATGCATCTAAAGCTGAGAAAATATCATCTTTTTTAAAAGAGACTTTTACGTCAGTACTTTTTGAATCTTCGAATCAAAATAATGGTAAAAGCACATTGAGGAAGTTAATGATGAAAGCTGTTGGGCAGAGAGATATGAGTATTCAAGAAGTGATGCATCACATACTTTCAATCAAACTTGTCAGTTCTTCTTTTCAAGTTATAACAACATCCCTTGATGGATCTCACAAAGTACAATTAACAGCAGATGGTAGTTAAAACACTGAGCCTTCTTTGCTTGACACTTACGCAGGCAGGGCTATGTGTATGTGAAACAGATTTTCTAGGAATTTCCAATTGCAATTTAACAGAGTTTGCCTCTAACTACTTTCAATCTAAAAAAGGAATCAAAAAGCGAACTTCTCCTGTTGTGATTAAGGCTTATCCTAACTATTCTTTAAGCCCTAAAGGACCTTCTTATGGTTTGTTCTGTAGATACCAGTTATAAGATATAAACCTTGGCAACATTCAGTTGATAATGCATGGGGTGACAAAGAAGGATCTGATTCTGTTTACATTGATAACTGGCACTCTTTTTTGCAAACACCAAATGCAAAACAATTTGTTCCAAATTGGCTCCAGCAAATAAATTCAATTTCAGAATATGTGAATCAAATCATTGACAAAGACAACTTCACAGAAACAGATACCAGCGAGAGAGAAGAGTGGATGATTCTTGCTGACCTGAAATTCAATGAAAAAGATAAAACTGAAAAACACTGTGTTAATCAAACTGACTTCAACATTGCTGAAGACCGATCATTCTATACAACAGAGCAAATAGGTGATATGCCCTACTGGATAGGTCAGGAAAAAAATGCCATTATACAGCAAACAAATGCAACACCAGTGCCAATTGAAATTAATAAAATGAACTACAATCAGAGTTGCTTTCAACATCATCAGAGACCACTTTTTAGGAAGTACCAATGATCAACTTTTCATGATACTAACTGGTTTAGGTGGTTCTGGCAAAAGCTTTGTAATACAAGCAGTAACAAATCTTCTAAATGAACAATGTAAAGTATGTGCTTACTTTGGAAGAGCTGCATTTAATATAAAGGGAACTACTCTCCATTCACTTCTGCAGCTACCAATAAGAGGTAAAAAGAATGGGCCATTAAAATCATCTGCTTTGGCAAGGTTGCAAGGTGATTTGAAAGGAGTAAAATATCTCATTATCGATGAATTTTCTGTTATTGGCCAGAAAATGTTTGGTTGGATTAACAAGCGTTGTAAGGAAGCAAATGGTCACACTACTGTTCCATTTGGTGGAATTTCGGTAATATTAGTTGGAGACATTGGCCAATTACCTTCTATTAGTGATAAGGTTATATATCACACTAAACCGGCAAATGAAATTGCTTTAGAAGGATATTGAATGTACCAAAAGTTTCAAACAGTTGTTAAGCTTGAAAAAAATGAACGAGCAAAAGGTACAGACATCGCTCAACAACAGTTTAGAGAGCTTCAAACAAGGGCAAGAGATGGAAATTCAAGTCTTGTCGACTGGAATTTGCTTTTGTCAAGAACACCTCAAAATGTCAAAAACATAACAGATTTTGAAACCTCTGCTGTGAAATTGTCATTTGGAAATGAAAAGGTGGCAACAGATAACTTTACAAGACTAAAGCAACTTGGAGAACCCATTGTACAGATCAATGCATATCACACCAACCCTAAAGCAAAGCAAATTAGTGCAGAAGATATGGGCGGCTTAGAACCAACTGTATATTTAGCCAGAAAAGCTAGAGTTATGTTAGCAAGGAACCCTTGCACTAGGGTAGGACTTTGCAATGGAACAATGGGAACTGTAAAGCACATAATTTTTGCACAGAATCAAAGGCCACCCATGCTACCAATTGCTGTAATTGTGCAGTTTGATAAGGACGATTACATAGGTCCAAGCTTTTGTGAAAATATGCCAAATTGTGTGCCCATTTTTCCAGTAACATCTCATATTAATGATACAAATGGACTAAATCTTGAAAGACAACAGCTGCCATTAAAACTTGCATGGTCCATAACCATTCATAAGTCACAAGGGCTCACCCTTAAGAAATCATGGGTAGACTTAGGACCTTCTGAAAACGTTGCAGGACTAGCTTATGTTGCCTTGTCAAGAGTACGTAAACTTTCTGATCTTGTGATTGAACAAATGAGCTTTGAAAGACTTCAGTCAATTAAGAAAACATCAAATTATAAATTCCGTTCGTTAGAAGAAGCTAGGCTAAACATTTTGGCTGAAAAGACTTTGCATAATTACGAAAACAACTTGCAGTGAAACTGCATTATTACATTTTACAGTATCTACCATACTAATTGAGTAAATATTACCATCAAAACTTCTAACCTAAAACATTTTAAATAAACACTTGTCATTTAAATGTTTTATCAGTGTAATAAAGGTCACTTACAAATCATTCAATTCTCAGTTAACAAATGGATTATTCTGCCAGCCCAAGTCCCGCAAAGAGAGCTAATTATGGGATCCCTAAATCCCCAACTTCAGCACCTCTGTCAAGCTCAACTACAAGTAAGTTTTCCTCTATTATGTAAAGTATTAATACTACTAATAATTTATTACTGTTATCTCTTCTATTACTTATGCACATTTCTACTTAACAGAACATTAAATTTTTGTCCTGAATTTAATTATTTTTTTTCACAAATTATTTCTCTTCAACAGATTACACTGGATACATTCAGGACGTTCAAGCGGTACAGGAAAGTAAATCCTCCAGAAATCTGTACTTTGACATCAGCCTGCTAACTGTAAAAGACAAAACTCATTGGTAAGAGTCATGGTGCAAAGAGGAGAGTCTTCCAAACGCCAACTTTTTCTTCAAAAGATGCAGACACAGCAACCCGTAACACTCTCCAACCTACAAGTTGCATCAAGCAACATGGTGTTCCTAAACAGGGGAACAGTTATTCAAGATGCACCACCACATTCCATCCAGTTTCAATTCCAACCACTGGCCTCAATGACATCAACACCCGTGGATACCATTGTTAAGAACCCCAACTCGGGGAATTTTACTGTTTCTGGCTGCATTAAATGGCTTGGAGAACCTTCCAAACCAGAACATGCAACAAAAATGGTAAGGGAAGCTGAAATAACAGACCCCACTGGAGCTATTAATCTATCAGCCTGGGATAGTCACATCCAGCAAATAGAAGACAGTCAATTCTACACTGTGACCAACTGCAAGCTGAAGCATTATTTTGGAAAACTCCTTGCCACCACAGTTAACACAACGATAACGAAAGCACAAGAGCAGGACATCTCCCATGTGGAGCCTTCGCACAAACAAGCAAACTGGGTATGCTGTCCTGAAATTTTGAACATTTACCCAACTGTCTATCCAGTGTGCAACAACAAAGACTGTCGCGAGAAAATTAGTGAAAATCCTGGGTCTAAGATTGTTCGTTGTCTACACTGTAACAGAGCAATGCTTCTGAAGAACTGCTATATTGAAATGAACATTAACTTTCATCTAGAAAAACAGGACCAGCACTTTTCAGTGACAGCATTTCCAAAGATTGTGGGGAACTTCCTCCAAGAAGACATCTTGCAGTACAAAGACAACATTGACGATCTAACTGAGAAATTGCTGTTGCTCGAAAATGTAGATTTTGAGCTTTCTCGGAACAACAAACTTGTTATAAGTATGAAAGCCCATGCCTCAACTTCACAGGAAAAGTGAACAGCTAACTGTCTGGTAAAAAAAAAAGTTAAGTTGAACAGACACTAGTGAAAATTTAACAAAAGAGTACAATTTATGATATTAGAGTGATTTTGCTTGGCCCGTGAAACTCTATCTGACAATCAGTGCGTAATAATCAAAACTTAACAAAAGAAAGCAATGGAATAAGTGTGTAATACTAACTCATAGTGTAGTAACTATTTACGGGCCAAATAAAATCACTCTGACCACAGTCTTTTCAAGTGATACCGTTAAGAAACTTAATAAGCTGATTTAACTTACCCCATGAAACAATAACTGTTAAGTGCATAATAGTCAAAATTAAACAAACAAAACAATGGAGTAGTAACTATTTTGCGGACAAAGAAAAATCACTCGAATTTGTTTTGGTCCTTATTGTTAGCTTTTTTTTGGTAAATTTCTGGCCTGATTAAAAAAAATTCTCCAAAAGGAAATAACCATGCTATTATAATACAAAATATTGTTAAAAAGAAGTAGTAGATTGCATGGTTGTAGTGACTTTATATTTCCTTCTTTAGGCCTAAACAGATAGATTGCAGATAATTATATTTTATACCAATACATTGTACATGGTTACAACTGATTATTATTGTTGCAATGGTTATTGTCAGTAATGATTTTTCCCAACAAGTCAATAACACACAAATTTATTAAGTTCCTGTTACACAAGTGTTAATTGTACAATTGAAATAGATTTATATTGCCTGATTTATAGATAAATATACTGCAGATGATTATATTTTTATAGATTTATACATTGTTGCAAGTTTGGTTATTGTTGTTGTTATGGTTATTATAATGATTTTTCCCAACAATTACTCAAATTTTTAACGTACAATACATTCCTGTTACACAGAATATTAACTTTACAATTGAAATACATTTATATAAACTGATTTATGAATAATATATTGCAGGTAATTATACATACAATACGTTGCTGTTTCACAAAACAAAACTGTAAGACTGTAATAGATTTCAATGTCAAATTTACAGAGAAATATGCTAACCAGTTATATGGATGTTAACTTCAATAAATATCCAAACGTTTCTTTTTTAACATTCGTATGCACAGTATTTATATCCAGTAAAAACCATATACAGGTGTTAGACAGATCTTCAAAAGCGGGGGCAGCTCTAGTGAAAACTATTACTAGTAATAATTATCGAAAAGACACGGAAATGTTTGCAATTTGGGCTTATTTTATAGACAAACCGTGCTACAAAAAAAAAGTTTATACACTTAGTTGTAATCCTAGGTAATATCGTACACTAGCATTCCTGATTAACCCGAGTCAACTCGGTAAACAAGGCAATAATTTCTGAAAGAGGAATTTTGCAATTTAAGACAACGAGCAGTCGCACTTTTTCCCACTCTGACTCGCGAACGAGCGATATAATTATGGAAATACGCTAGTATTTCGTTAGATCCAATCCGCGCTGTTGACCTTCGTAAAAGAAAGGGACTGCGAATTTAGCTTTGAATCTAAAAACTCGTATTTCTTAACTCTGAATTAAATCTCTGAGCTACCAATATTGTGAATGTTATACTGAACTTCTGATATTATACCTGGATTGCTGTCATTCATTTTGCATTTCTATAGGTCTACAGGTACCCATCTTCTCTATCTGGTTTATTAGCTAACTTAGTCTACTGTTCTTTGTAAAGTAGTCTATGTCTCTGACCAAAAGCCATTTAAGCCCCTGGCTTTGGCCCAACTTATGATTACTTTGTACAGAATTTTGTGTGGAATAAACAATAAACAACAGTTCTAAAAGAGAGGGACATTAGGGTTTGGGGTGTTGCGGTGTTGCTGATATTTGTTTGCGGTGTTTCAGTGAACAAAATCTCATCTTGCGGTGTTGTGGTGATCTCCAACCCTGTGGTGTGCGATATTTGTGTTTTTAAACCTACTGTGTTCGATGAAACAAAATTATTTGCGGTGTTGCAGTTTTGTCTTTTGACGCTTGTCAGGCTGAACTAAATTTCACCCAATTGAACTTCAGCTGTATCTGTATCTTCTATTTAAATTTTTGTTGACCTTTGTTTAATTTGTAACAAAATATAGTGAAATGCTGTCAAGTTAATCTTTAATGTGCTTTAACTGCCAATCCAAAGCCGTGCTCATTGATAAGTGACTTGACCTCAGCTCGAGTTTTCACAGCATCGGCCTTCAGTATAAACCAAACCTGTGGAGAAGATACCCCGGGAAGATACGTTTCGACATAAATCATGAAGATGGTGCATTTTTCTATGAGGAGGGTAAAGGTGGTGAAAACTACCGAAATAGGGACAAGTTTAGATGCCGGATCAATAGCAATGAAAGTTGTCTTTCGAAACTGAGAGAATACTTGGTAAGTTTGTAATACACATTACGATTTTAATAGCCTACGTAGCAAGCGTTTCCGTGGCGGTTTCTGGCAAAGAAAGACCGGGCAGAGAAATTTTTCGATGTTTTGGTAGAGCAAACAATGTTAGAGGGAGGAGATCCCTATTCTTTCTGTTTAATATAAATTAAGGCCTTAGAGTTCCAGAGGTCAGTCTATACCGGTCTATACCCGCTCCGAGGTCCTCTGACAACTCCTGACGTCTGATAAATATCTCTATTTGACTATTCATGATTAGATTAGGTTCTATTGCGAGGGAAGAGATTTACGGATTGAGCTTTATTTATTTAGGATCGATATTATATTGATATTATATCGATATTATATTATGATTATAGTGCACTGGACTGCAAAAGCAGACGGATGGTCCTGATGAAATATATTTTTAGCCTGTTTTGACACCTCCTGGACCCTCCTGTTTTGTCAAAAGCTTATATGAAGTACCGTTGAGCACGCGAGTGAAAGTAAAAGCTGCGGGAGATTTGATGGTCATAAACGTATGAGGGGAGGGATGGGCTCAGGGGTGGGTAAAGTCCTGTTTACAAGTAGGTAGGGTAACCCTAGTGCTAGGGTTACCCTAGCAGGAGGGTAGAAGACAGCTCGGGTTTACAAGCACCTACCACCTGGGACAACCCAATCGCAAACAAAATGACCGACATGAGAGGTGTTCTGCTAAGTATCTCGATTCCCCTGTCTGTGCTGCTTGTTATTGCTGCTTTCGAGTGTCATGGAATACTGTTATGTTGCCAAGTTTAATATAATACATCACTCACTCTAATGACCGTAACGCAACATGGAAACGGGAGAGTGATTCGACGGAGAAGATTACGAAGAAAACTTGGCCGTATACAGATCAGTGGTGGGGAAAGTTATTCGAGGGAAGGATGCTTACCTACTTTGCACTAGAAATGTTTTATGTTTCTGAGAGAAAAGATTATAACGTCTTGACCGCCGCGTTGTACTCGGTCCGCTATGATGGCCTTTTGTTGTCAACATTCAAAGGGTCTGGAAACAATTAAGAAGTTGTCCCGGGTGGGCAAGTTGTCCGTAACAGAGCGTTTTCAAGGCAGCTAGGATTACCCTGGCGCTAGTTGCCTTGTAAACACGATGATGAAAAAAAAAAAAAGAACAAATGTGGCAGCGCTAGGGTAACCCTCCTGCTAGAGTAACCTTAGCACTGGAGTTACCCTACCTGCTTGTAAACAGGGCTTAAATCTGGCGGCCAGCGCTCGCTGACCTCGCTCTTTCGCTCACGGGTCCTCCCGCTTACGCTCGCGCGCTCGCTGACCTCACTCTTTCGCTCACGGGTCCTCCCGCTTACGCTCGCGCGCTCGCTGACCTCGCTCTTTCGCTCACGGGTCCTCCCGCTTACGCTCGCGCGCTCGCTGACCTCGCTCTTTCGCTCACGGGTCCTCCCGCTTACGCTCGCGCGCTCGCTGACCTCACTCTTTCGCTCACGGGTCCTCCCGCTTACGCTCGCGCGCTCGCTGACCTCGCTCTTTCGCTCACGGGTCCTCCCGCTTACGCTCGCGCGCTCGCTGACCTCGCTCTTTCGCTCACGGGTCCTACCGCTTACGCTCGCGCGCTCGCTGACCTCGCTCTTTCGCTCCCGGTGCTCCCGCTTACGCTCGCGCGCTCGCTGACCTCACTCTTTCGCTCACGGGTCCTCCCGCTTACGCTCGCGCGCTCGCTGACCTCGCTCTTTCGCTCACGGGTCCTCCCGCTTACGCTCGCGCGCTCGCTGACCTCACTCTTTCGCTCACGGGTCCTCCCGCTTACGCTCGCGCGCTCGCTGACCTCGCTCTTTCGCTCACGGGTCCTCCCGCTTGCGCTCGCGCGCTCGTTCAACTCAACTTAAGAGAAACAGACAATAACAACAGAAAAGCAAGCGGAAAAATTTTGTGGAGACTCTTCGTTCTCCCGTTATTGGACCTCATAGACTTTTATAGGCAAATTGAAAAGCGTGCCAATCTTTCAAAACTCAAAGACTTCGAGGGAAGTGAAAACGGAGTTTTGACTAGAATTACTAGAAGTGAAGGGGTTTCAAATAGTGACTTTTTCTGCCGCTGTTAAGTTTGTAAGCAAATAAGAAGTGGAATCAGAATAATTCAGATTACAGTTGTCTTAGGGTCGCTTCATATCAGCCCGCTAACTTAGCGAGATGAATGTTATCATCTATTCATATGGGAAATTACAGCCCGGTTACCGAGATGAAAAGTGGTGACGCGACCATTCAGGTGTGAAAACTAATGAGCAATTTTCGCTTTTATCGGTTCTAGAAACCTCAAAATCCTTTACTTTTAATTTAGCTATCAAAAGAAATTATAGCGAACTTTACATAGAGTTCATGTATCAGCGACACTGCATCAGTTCTGAGGAACCCATTAACTGATCGTCTTAGAAGAGCTAACCAAGGTGTACAGGCGGCTGGAGGACCTCACGAAGACAGTCGAGCTAAGGAACAAGCCATAGACGTAACTGGGGATAAGTCAGAGTACGATGAAAGCACCGACGAGGATGATGTAGGAACCAGCGACGAACAGAAAATTATTTGCAAAGGAGAAATCGGAAGCTCAACAACCTTTGTGCTAGCCGTAAGGCCACGCTTTGGGAGAGCCATTCGATTCAACAATCTCCCCCTATTTAGACATTGTGGCCTGAAAATGCCATAACATACCAATCATACTGAAACTTTGGAAACAAACGTTGAGAGATCAAAGGAAGTAAAATGCAAACCTTACAATATTTACTAACTACAGAAATAGCGGCCTCCTCAGAGGAAACGTTGTTGTATCAGTTGGCAGTTGTAGCTTTTTTGCCTGTTATTCATAGACATGTACACTTGACTAAAAAAAGTTGGGCAAGGATAAACAGGCAACAGTATCGCCACAGTTTAGATGCGGAGCATACGGTAATAGACAGCATGGCCTTGTGATGGTAAATTGTTGAGATATTGACATTGATTACTGTATTGATTGTCCTGCATAAGAGTTTTATCATGTACGGACGTTTTTCCCCTTTTTCAAAAAGCCATTTAGACGATGTAAATCATGGGACTATTGTGGTGTCGGTGTTTCGTCTATTTTTCTTGCATTGATGCGGTGTTTGTTAATATTTTTTGCGGTGTTGCGGTATTCAGAGTCCCCCAATGTCCCCCTCCTAAAACAAGGTTCATATTTAGAGTCCCGGGCTACACATACCCACTTCAAATCTATTCTAGTACCCCTCTCACCAGGAAATCGAACCCGTACCACACTGGTGAAAAGCTAGTGCTTCCATTCCTGGGTCATGTCAATTCAATATCAAGTTTCTGTCGATTTCAATAAAGCAAAGCATTCTTGAATTCTGAAAACTCAGATACGCTTATTAGACGTTTCAATTTCGGTTTCATGAGGAATTAGAACATACAGCTTTATACAAGAAAGACTTTCTCTTGCTGTAATTAGTTATTTGAGTAAAGATGATACAATACACGATAGCTTTGCCGTTTCACTTGGCTCTTTAGAGGTTTTGTGCCCCCAAGACTTCATTTTGCATCATATCACAAGAATGTATGTAGACTGTGTTAACACTGCGATGAACGGAAAATCAAGGCCGGGATTTGGCCGCCACTCACGCTAGAACCGTTGGAGTCTTTTCCCGGGATTTAAAGGTAACTGTGACACCAGAGCAAGAGGTACTTGCCATACCACCAGAGTGGTAGTAAGAATTATAAATTGTAGTTATTTTAGCAGTTGCAGTATATGTGATACCAACACGAATGGAAATCGCTTGAGAAAAGTGTACCTCAAAGGCCTGGACACTTGAACTGGTGGGATAGGAACCAGTCTTTTCAGTGATTAAGGAACTGCCACGATACAAACCAATGGTGACCTGGTAACTAGCTGAACCACGATAAACTCCCCACAGGCGAAAACCCCTGGAGAATGACGTCACCATCAGTCTGGAAATCGATTGCATCAACTCCACCATCGTTTCCCCAACTGCTCCTTAGACTTTTTGAGCGACTGCGCCAACAGTCACCTTTACTAAGGAAAGAAAGGTTCATATTAAAAGGAAATATGTAGAACAAGCATGACACTGAGAGTTGTTTTAACCTTATATTGCGACTGAGAGTCATTTTTGTGAGTCAGGAATATTAATGCTTCCTCATTAGGCGTTGGTTGCCATGCTTATTTCCATTGATACCATTAGTGAGCCACACGCACTGTTGCAAGCGGATTCTGTTAGTGCCAGACTTCCTCGTGTCTTTGCGCTGTTGTTACTTTATAGTCCGCATCTCGTTCCAAGAAGAGTTCTGTTTCTTTGCAATCCGCCAATTTCTCTCAGATTAAGCCGCTACACAACTGTTGAAATTATATTCTGTTGATTTACTTCCCTGCAGATTGCAGTTTATCTCTGAGCACCGCATAGGGACTCGCATACTCCCTGAATAAATCAAAACAATAATTCTCAACTAGTATTGGAAAATTGAGCCAGTTATCTACTATTAGTTGAACACCATTCACACCCTCATTTTACTGGTATCTTCATATTTTTCTCGTGGCAACCTTATGGCACCTATATTTAAAGGACCCATAGTTGCAGCCTTTTTCCATTATTTCGAATCACCTATTTTTAGCAATTTACCATTTCAGCCAGAAAGAGTAGTTTCACTCGGTTTTTCAAACTCTCGACGGATTTGAAAACAGTGTAAAATTGAATTACTGCATGCAAAATATTTTTGTTTTGTTTTGTTTTGGCAGTTTGATTACATAATTTAGTTTAAAATCGTGAAAGACGTTACCCATCGTATTTTAAATTGATAGCTTAATATTTTTATTTGTCTGCCTTGGTGATATAGTCACTTCGACGTAGATTGCTATTGGCGCCTTAAGTCACCATGGACAGCTGCCTCGCCCACCATTTGTTTGTTTTATAAAGTACTTACGTTGTGGTTGTTGAACGGCTAAGTTCATTCTGGCTTTCGTTGTCCCCATGCTGTTTGTTGCCACACATTGGTACAACCCACTGTCTGCAGGAATAACGCGCCTGATGGTGAGGGTACCTCCCCTAACTTTCAGTCTTCCCCGCGGGTATAGGCATTCCTAATCTGGTCCAGCTTAGTGTTGGAGGCGGATAACCTTTAGCTTGACAGGTTTCACGAAGTGTAGGGGATGCATTGGTGTAGCGAGAGAGGAGGGCAGCTTTGTTAGACGGGAAGACCTGAAAGGAACGACAAAAAAGGAAAGAAAGAACAAAAGAAAACAAAAGTCTGTTACCGTATTTATTGTATGACTGGCTCTTTCAGCGGTCAAGATGAATCAATTCTCCTGCTGTGATTGGCTACCCGCGAGGTCAAGATTGAACCATCTTGACCGCTCAGGATAGCCCGTTCGTCCCGCGTTTTACTATCTTTTAATTGCGTCCTTTGAGTCATATAATAAATCCTTTATTGACCACGCTTGTTCGGTCAAGATGGCGGGATGTTGGCCGAGTTCTTTTTTTGCGTGTTTATGGACCTCGACTTCGTCTCGGTCCATAAACACGCAAAAAAAAGAACTCGGCCAATATCCCGCCATCTTGACCTCACGCTTGGCCAATAACCCATATTCAAAGACAAGGTGTTGCTCATGCCGAAAAGACAAGAAGGCAAAATTTTGTTAGCGTCCACAATGCCCCTATATTTATTTGACGGTCTTGCTTTGCGAGGGCTCTTATTTGAAAAGAAGGCGACCAGTGCCGAGTAAAATTTATATATGTTAGCTAACAACATTAATTGAATTGATGAACGTTTATGACCATCATGGATATGTACCGTATAAATCAACTGCAAATGATTAGTTAAGCAAAAGGTAATTAAATTCTTGTTGTAAAACACCACTTTTTTGTTGCTGAAAGTATATGTTTCGCCACACCATGTTAGTTTTAAACGAATTTCCAGCCATTTCAGAGAACTTTATTTAATTTTTTCCGGGCGAGCATGCCCCCTGACCCCCTAGTTGACTCACGCGAACGCGTTTAAAGTGAGCAACCCCCCCCCCAACCCCCTGCCCAATTGCAAACTTGCTGCGGAGGCCATGGTGCTATAGCAGAACTGCAATCTTTAACTTAACTATGATTATAAAATTCAATTTTGAAACTCACCTCGAACAGTCAAAATAACAGAGCGTTTGACGATTCCAGAATGTTTGTAGCAACACAAGTATATCGCCCAGCATCATTGTAATTTAAATTTTAACGGTTAAACCAAATACTTAGCCCCGGACTGAAGCTTTATGCCTTTGAATTTCCATTCAACTCTGGGAGAAGGATTGCCACCAACCGTGCAATAAAATGCCGTATTTTCTCCTTCATCTCGAGTCTGTTCAGCTGGTGACAACAGGACATGTGGGACAGATATTGATTCTCCCGTCTGCCAGGTGATCCCGGCATGCCTTTGGGTCCAGGTGAACCAATGTCTCCTTTATCTCCTCTTGGTCCAGGTGCACCCGTGATTCCCTTCTCTCCTCTTGGTCCAAGAGGCCCGCTTATTCCATTTTTTCCAGATTTTCCTGGTAGTCCCATGGTGCCTTGCGTTCCCCTCTTTCCCTTGGATCCCTTTGGTCCCTCCTACCGCGGGAACCCTGTGCACCAGCTGGCCCAGGCAGGCCAGGGGGCCCCACAGGGCAGACCTTTTCACTAGATTTACAGTACTTGGTGGCTATGAGTTCAGCAAAATGTTTCATAATTTCCAGACGCACTTCATAAATGGTGACGGCGTGTGAAGTGTTGTGTAGAACATGCCTACGATTTCGTATTGTGGCAGTTGCTAATGGTTCTTTCGACATCTTTTTCACTGCTGGACCAAACAGTAGAATTTTAGTGATGACATCTCTGGTAAAGCAGATAACTTCCGAGAGTCTAAAATAAGCTGTTTTGGATGCAAAACCGCCTGAATCAATTACTTGGTCTTTCAATGGAAATCTAAGTTTACTTAATGTGACTCAATATCCCATTATATGAATTCCTCGTGGAGTTTCAATTAATCATAAGCCTGTAGCTTCTGCCGGTACGATATCTCGTGCTAGATACATAAATTTTCGAAAGCCCAGTATTAAAGTTTTAATGGAAGCAGCATCAATTCTATTCAACAGCAATGCGTGGAGAGCCAAAGACCGTGATTAGTTCCTGCGAAGATAAATGATCTGGGATTCTGAGTTGAAGAAACTGCGAGTTTCCACCTTAGTATTACTGGATATATAAGTTATGTGATTTAATATCAAGATGACCAACAACAACAAATACTTTGTTTGCCGAAGGTGAAATACATTATTACCGGTCACCCGGTAGTTTACATAAAGGCCCTCGAAGGGTCGTGCGACAAAGATCAAAAGGACATCATCTTTGTTGATTTGAAAGCACCATGCAGTCACTACCCTTTATCTTCTTCTTCCGGCGCAGATCCTCCTCCCCTGTCTCCCTCCCTACAACCGAACAAATATTAAAAAAAAAATCATATATATATATATATTATATATAATATATATATATATATATATAATATATATTATATATATATAAAAACTCCTCACAAGCATCAGTCACAAACAGTTAATCTTCATGAAGAAACATACACTATCACAAATGAAGATAACCCACATGTTATGTTCCACACCTATATTTCGACCACCTATATTGCGCGCGCACGAGGCTGTTTAAGTTTACACTTTTAAAAGTAGTATGACGCGTGCGGTTGTAACTGTAATTTTACCCTGATGAAGACCACTTTATGTGGTCGAAATATAGGTGTGGAACATAACATGTGGGTTATCTTCATTTGTGATAGTGTATATATATATATATATATATATATATATATATAGCTGGAGTTTTCAAAACAGGGCTACTGGAGTCCATACTAACTCCTATTACATGTCTCCTCTCACTCTTTTTCTTTTTTATCTTTTTTGGACGGGGCGGGGGGCATGCTAGCTACATTAATAATTAGAAGAGGAGAAAGAAACTGTCCCTGACTTAAACTTTGCATTAAGGTCTTATCCCCACTTCCCCCCACCCCCCCTCCATCCCCTCCAGTTTTATTTGTCAGTTAGTTTCCACTCTCTCTCAAAGAAAGAAACGTGCATTTGAAGTCTTCGCGCGGTCAGTTAGCTCGCAATGGCGTCGTTAGAGTTTGATTTTCCGTTGGCCTCCTAGAGCAGAGTATTCCTTAGGACATCATTAAGTCCAGTGAGGGAGAAAGTCTTGCGAGGTGCAGTGTCTGCCTCGTCTAATATCCTGCTGTGCAGCTATTTGCTAAACGAGTACTTTGTTTACCCGGGCGGTACTGCTGGAAAAATGTAGGGATATTGAGAGCTCTGCTTTGAGAGGTAACAAGTCTTTAGCCTCAGAAAGTAGGTGTCGGTGATCATTTCAAGGCTCAGGGAGAGAAACTGGTGTAGAATTTGGAGCATGCTAAAGACTTAGTAAAAATGCTGTGGCTAGATTGTCGTCAACAGCTCCTCGCTAAACACGGACAGTAAACATCCGGGACCTCATGAAGTTTCCCCAAAAGCACAAGGCATGGCTGGGAATTTGTCTGCAAAAAGCGTAAGTTTGAACACTTTTTTGACTAGTTTCCGCCCTCGCAATTTTATCGATCATAAGCTAGTGATTTGATAGTGTGAAAGTGTCATAATGACTGGTTTCCGGTGTCAGAAGTGATCACAAAATCGAGCGATAATTTACACAAATAAAATTCGACAATAATTAGCTGTGATTCTTCGTAGCAATCACGAACGCTCGGTTGAAAATGCTGCTATACTTCGCCTAAATCGATGCCGCTAATTCCAAAGCTAACTTTGCCGTCAGAAAGAGCGTATTCTAGAGAGATTTGGCCGACTAACGCACCAAAATTCTCATGTCAGAGGTCACGTCAATTTCATGTCTAATTGCAAGATAAATAACATGTATTCTTCGTCTTCCCTTTGACAGAGACTGTAGGCTCATAACGGGCCTAAATGCAAGTCTCCCTTTTGATAAACCGAGGTATTGATAAAGAAAGTTCTAAAACCCCTCAAATTTTCATGAGCCTGGTTTTGAAAAGTTCGGCTAGATGTCTCAAGGTAATAACACATGTGGACATTCAGTTTCTCAGTTTTATGGCCAATCCTGTCCAAATCACGGGGTTTTCAACGCCAAAATGCTACTGACATTAAAAGAATTGCCTTCAAACCGAACGTTAAAGCACGATTTTCACAATGTGTGTGATGTCAGAAGAGGCTAGCTATTTAACAAGCAATTTAAGTCATGGTGCTGAGTAAAACCAGCATTTAATGTCTGATTTTTTGATCTTCTAAAGGCACCCTTTTTTCTGTTTGCGTTCAGTACTGTTCAGTTGAACGTGTGACATCGTTTAAAGTCGATTATAAGCTTTTTCTTTACAATTTCACCTATTTACTTGAAATATATAGCTGGAGTTTTCAAAACAGGGCTACTGGAGTCCATACTAACTCCTATTACATGTCTCCTCTCACTCTTTTTCTTTTTTATCTTTTTTGGACGGGGCGGGGGGCATGCTAGCTACATTAATAATTAGAAGAGGAGAAAGAAACTGTCCCTGACTTAAACTTTGCATTAAGGTCTTATCCCACTTCCCTTCCCCCCCCCCCCCCCCCCATCCCTCCAGTTTTATTTGTCAGTTAGTTTCCACTCTCTCTCAAAGAAAGAAACGTGCATTTGAAGTCTTCGCGCGGTCAGTTAGCTCGCAATGGCGTCGTTAGAGTTGATTTTCCGTTGCCTCCTAGAGCAGAGTATTCCTTAGGACATCATTAAGTCCAGTGAGGGAGAAAGTCTTGCGAGGTGCAGTGTCTGCTCGTCTAATATCCTGCTGTGCAGCTATTTGCTAAACGAGTACTTTGTTTACCCGGGCGGTACTGCTGGAAAAATGTAGGGATATTGAGAGCTCTGCTTTGAGAGGTAACAAGTCTTTAGCCTCAGAAAGTAGGTGTCGGTGATCATTTCAAGGCTCAGGGAGAGAAACTGGTGTAGAATTTGGAGCATGCTAAAGACTTAGTAAAAATGCTGTGGCTAGATTGTCGTCAACAGCTCCTCGCTAACACGGACAGTAAACATCCGGACCTCATGAAGTTTCCCCAAAAGCACAAGGCATGGCTGGGAATTTGTCTGCAAAAAGCGTAAGTTTGAACACTTTTTTGACTAGTTTCCGCCCTCGCAATTTTATCGATCATAAGCTAGTGATGATAGTGTGAAAGTGTCATAATGACTGGTTTCCGGTGTCAGAAGTGATCACAAAATCGAGCGATAATTTACACAAATAAAATTCGACAATAATTAGCTGTGATTCTTCGTAGCAATCACGAACGCTCGGTTGAAAATGCTGCTATACTTTCGCCTAAATCGATGCCGCTAATTCCAAAGCTAACTTTGCCGTCAGAAAGAGCGTATTCTAGAGAGATTTGGCCGACTAACGCACCAAAATTCTCATGTCAGAGGTCACGTCAATTTCATGTCTAATTGCAAGATAAATAACATGTATTCTTCGTCTTCCCTTTGACAGAGACTGTAGGCTCATAACGGGCCTAAATGCAAGTCTCCCTTTTGATAAACCGAGGTATTGATAAGAAAGTTCTAAAACCCCTCAAATTTTCATGAGCCTGGTTTTGAAAAGTTCGGCTAGATGTCTCAAGGTAATAACACATGTGGACATTCAGTTTCTCAGTTTTATGGCCAATCCTGTCCAAATCACGGGGTTTTCAACGCCAAAAAGCTACTGACATTAAAAGAATTGCCTTCAAACCGAACGTTAAAGCACGATTTTCACAATGTGTGTGATGTCAGAAGAGGCTAGCTATTTAACAAGCAATTTAAGTCATGGTGCTGAGTAAAACCAGCATTTAATGTCTGATTTTTGATCTTCTAAAGGCACCCTTTTTTCTGTTTGCGTTCAGTACTGTTCAGTTGAACGTGTGACATCGTTTAAAGTCGATTATAAGCTTTTTCTTTACAATTTCACCTATTTGCTTGAAATATATAGCTGGAGTTTTCAAAACAGGGCTACTGGAGTCCATACTAACTCCTATTACATGTCTCCTCTCACTCTTTTCTTTTTTATCTTTTTTGGACGGGGCGGGGGGCATGCTAGCTACATTAATAATTAGAAGAGGAGAAAGAAACTGTCCCTGACTTAAACTTTGCATTAAGGTCTTATCCCCACTTCCCCCCCCCCCCCCCCCCCCCATCCCCTCCAGTTTTATTTGTCAGTTAGTTTCCACTCTCTCTCAAAGAAAGAAACGTGCATTTGAAGTCTTCGCGCGGTCAGTTAGCTCGCAATGGCGTCGTTAGAGTTTGATTTTCCGTTGGCCTCCTAGAGCAGAGTATTCCTTAGGACATCATTAAGTCCAGTGAGGGAGAAAGTCTTGCGAGGTGCAGTGTCTGCCTCGTCTAATATCCTGCTGTGCAGTTATTTGCTAAACGAGTACTTTGTTTACCCGGGCGGTACTGCTGGAAAAATGTAGGGATATTGAGAGCTCTGCTTTGAGAGGTAACAAGTCTTTAGCCTCAGAAAGTAGGTGTCGGTGATCATTTCAAGGCTCAGGGAGAGAAACTGGTGTAGAATTTGGAGCATGCTAAAGACTTAGTAAAAATGCTGTGGCTAGATTGTCGTCAACAGCTCCTCGCTAACACGGACAGTAAACATCCGGGACCTCATGAAGTTTCCCCAAAAGCACAAGGCATGGCTGGGAATTTGTCTGCAAAAAGCGTAAGTTTGAACACTTTTTTGACTAGTTTCCGCCCTCGCAATTTTATCGATCATAAGCTAGTGATTTGATAGTGTGAAAGTGTCATAATGACTGGTTTCCGGTGTCAGAAGTGATCACAAAATCGAGCGATAATTTACACAAATAAAATTCGACAATAATTAGCTGTGATTCTTCGTAGCAATCACGAACGCTCGGTTGAAAACGCTGCTATACTTCGCCTAAATCGATGCCGCTAATTCCAAAGCTAACTTTGCCGTCAGAAAGAGCGTATTCTAGAGAGATTTGGCCGACTAACGCACCAAAATTCTCATGTCAGAGGTCACGTCAATTTCATGTCTAATTGCAAGATAAATAACATGTATTCTTCGTCTTCCCTTTGACAGAGACTGTAGGCTCATAACGGGCCTAAATGCAAGTCTCCCTTTTGATAAACCGAGGTATTGATAAAGAAAGTTCTAAAACCCCTCAAATTTTCATGAGCCTGGTTTTGAAAAGTTCGGCTAGATGTCTCAAGGTAATAACACATGTGGACATTCAGTTTCTCAGTTTTATGGCCAATCCTGTCCAAATCACGGGGTTTTCAACGCCAAAAAGCTACTGACATTAAAAGAATTGCCTTCAAACCGAACGTTAAAGCACGATTTTCACAATGTGTGTGATGTCAGAAGAGGCTAGCTATTTAACAAGCAATTTAGTCATGGTGCTGAGTAAAACCAGCATTTAATGTCTGATTTTTGATCTTCTAAAGGCACCCTTTTTTCTGTTTGCGTTCAGTACTGTTCAGTTGAACGTGTGACATCGTTTAAAGTCGATTATAAGCTTTTTCTTTACAATTTCACCTATTTGCTTGAAATATATAGCTGGAGTTTTCAAAACAGGGCTACTGGAGTCCATACTAACTCCTATTACATGTCTCTCTCACTCTTTTTCTTTTTTTATTCTTTTGGACGGGGCGGGGGGCATGCTAGCTACATTAATAATTAGAAGAGGAGAAAGAAACTGTCCCTGACTTAAACTTTGCATTAAGGTCTTATCCCCACTTCCCCCCCACCCCCCCCCCCCCCCCCCATCCCCTCCAGTTTTTATTTGTCAGTTAGTTTCCACTCTCTCTCAAAGAAAGAAACGTGCATTTGAAGTCTTCGCGCGGTCAGTTAGCTCGCAATGGCGTCGTTAGAGTTTGATTTTCCGTTGGCCTCCTAGAGCAGAGTATTCCTTAGGACATCATTAAGTCCAGTGAGGGAGAAAGTCTTGCGAGGTGCAGTGTCTGCCTCGTCTAATATCCTGCTGTGCAGTTATTTGCTAAACGAGTACTTTGTTTACCCGGGCGGTACTGCTGGAAAAATGTAGGGATATTGAGAGCTCTGCTTTGAGAGGTAACAAGTCTTTAGCCTCAGAAAGTAGGTGTCGGTGATCATTTCAAGGCTCAGGGAGAGAAACTGGTGTAGAATTTGGAGCATGCTAAAGACTTAGTAAAAATGCTGTGGCTAGATTGTCGTCAACAGCTCCTCGCTAACACGGACAGTAAACATCCGGGACCTCATGAAGTTTCCCCAAAAGCACAAGGCATGGCTGGGAATTTGTCTGCAAAAAGCGTAAGTTTGAACACTTTTTTGACTAGTTTCCGCCCTCGCAATTTTATCGATCATAAGCTAGTGATTTGATAGTGTGAAAGTGTCATAATGACTGGTTTCCGGTGTCAGAAGTGATCACAAAATCGAGCGATAATTTACACAAATAAAATTCGACAATAATTAGCTGTGATTCTTCGTAGCAATCACGAACGCTCGGTTGAAAACGCTGCTATACTTCGCCTAAATCGATGCCGCTAATTCCAAAGCTAACTTTGCCGTCAGAAAGAGCGTATTCTAGAGAGATTTGGCCGACTAACGCACCAAAATTCTCATGTCAGAGGTCACGTCAATTTCATGTCTAATTGCAAGATAAATAACATGTATTCTTCGTCTTCCCTTTGACAGAGACTGTAGGCTCATAACGGGCCTAAATGCAAGTCTCCCTTTTGATAAACCGAGGTATTGATAAAGAAAGTTCTAAAACCCCTCAAATTTTCATGAGCCTGGTTTTAAAAGTTCGGCTAGATGTCTCAAGGTAATAACACATGTGGACATTCAGTTTCTCAGTTTTATGGCCAATCCTGTCCAAATCACGGGGTTTTCAACGCCAAAATGCTACTGACATTAAAAGAATTGCCTTCAAACCGAACGTTAAAGCACGATTTTCACAATGTGTGTGATGTCAGAAGAGGCTAGCTATTTAACAAGCAATTTAAGTCATGGTGCTGAGTAAAACCAGCATTTAATGTCTGATTTTTGATCTTCTAAAGGCACCCTTTTTTCTGTTTGCGTTCAGTACTGTTCAGTTGAACGTGTGACATCGTTTAAAGTCGATTATAAGCTTTTTCTTTACAATTTCACCTATTTACTTGAAATAATTGTCTCAAGGTAATAACACATGTGGACATTCAGTTTCTCAGTTTTATGGCCAATCCTGTCCAAATCACGGGTTTTCAACGCCAAAATGCTACTGACATTAAAAGAATTGCCTTCAAACCGAACGTTAAAGCACGATTTTCACAATGTGTGTGATGTCAGAAGAGGCTAGCTATTTAACAAGCAATTTAAGTCATGGTGCTGAGTAAAACCAGCATTTAATGTCTGATTTTTGATCTTCTAAAGGCACCCTTTTTTCTGTTTGCGTTCAGTACTGTTCAGTTGAACGTGTGACATCGTTTAAAGTCGATTATAAGCTTTTTCTTTACAATTTCACCTATTTACTTGAAATATATAGCTGGAGTTTTCAAAACAGGGCTACTGGAGTCCATACTAACTCCTATTACATGTCTCCTCTCACTCTTTTTCTTTTTTATCTTTTTTGGACGGGGCGGGGGGCATGCTAGCTACATTAATAATTAGAAGAGGAGAAAGAAACTGTCCCTGACTTAAACTTTGCATTAAGGTCTTATCCCCACTTCCCCCCCCCCCCCCCCCCCCCCCCCCCCATCCCCTCCAGTTTTATTTGTCAGTTAGTTTCCACTCTCTCTCAAAGAAAGAAACGTGCATTTGAAGTCTTCGCGCGGTCAGTTAGCTCGCAATGGCGTCGTTAGAGTTTGATTTTCCGTTGGCCTCCTAGAGCAGAGTATTCCTTAGGACATCATTAAGTCCAGTGAGGGAGAAAGTCTTGCGAGGTGCAGTGTCTGCCTCGTCTAATATCCTGCTGTGCAGCTATTTGCTAAACGAGTACTTTGTTTACCCGGGCGGTACTGCTGGAAAAATGTAGGGATATTGAGAGCTCTGCTTTGAGAGGTAACAAGTCTTTAGCCTCAGAAAGTAGGTGTCGGTGATCATTTCAAGGCTCAGGGAGAGAAACTGGTGTAGAATTTGGAGCATGCTAAAGACTTAGTAAAAATGCTGTGGCTAGATTGTCGTCAACAGCTCCTCGCTAACACGGACAGTAAACATCCGGGACCTCATGAAGTTTCCCCAAAAGCACAAGGCATGGCTGGGAATTTGTCTGCAAAAAGCGTAAGTTTGAACACTTTTTTGACTAGTTTCCGCCCTCGCAATTTTATCGATCATAAGCTAGTGATTTGATAGTGTGAAAGTGTCATAATGACTGGTTTCCGGTGTCAGAAGTGATCACAAAATCGAGCGATAATTTACACAAATAAAATTCGACAATAATTAGCTGTGATTCTTCGTAGCAATCACGAACGCTCGGTTGAAAATGCTGCTATACTTCGCCTAAATCGATGCCGCTAATTCCAAAGCTAACTTTGCCGTCAGAAAGAGCGTATTCTAGAGAGATTTGGCCGACTAACGCACCAAAATTCTCATGTCAGAGGTCACGTCAATTTCATGTCTAATTGCAAGATAAATAACATGTATTCTTCGTCTTCCCTTTGACAGAGACTGTAGGCTCATAACGGGCCTAAATGCAAGTCTCCCTTTTGATAAACCGAGGTATTGATAAAGAAAGTTCTAAAACCCCTCAAATTTTCATGAGCCTGGTTTTGAAAAGTTCGGCTAGATGTCTCAAGGTAATAACACATGTGGACATTCAGTTTCTCAGTTTTATGGCCAATCCTGTCCAAATCACGGGGTTTTCAACGCCAAAATGCTACTGACATTAAAAGAATTGCCTTCAAACCGAACGTTAAAGCACGATTTTCACAATGTGTGTGATGTCAGAAGAGGCTAGCTATTTAACAAGCAATTTAAGTCATGGTGCTGAGTAAAACCAGCATTTAATGTCTGATTTTTGATCTTCTAAAGGCACCCTTTTTTCTGTTTGCGTTCAGTACTGTTCAGTTGAACGTGTGACATCGTTTAAAGTCGATTATAAGCTTTTTCTTTACAATTTCACCTATTTACTTGAAATATATAGCTGGAGTTTTCAAAACAGGGCTACTGGAGTCCATACTAACTCCTATTACATGTCTCCTCTCACTCTTTTTCTTTTTTATCTTTTTTGGACGGGGCGGGGGGCATGCTAGCTACATTAATAATTAGAAGAGGAGAAAGAAACTGTCCCTGACTTAAACTTTGCATTAAGGTCTTATCCCCACTTCCCCCCCACCCCCCCCCCCCCCCCATCCCCTCCAGTTTTATTTGTCAGATAGTTTCCACTCTCTCTCAAAGAAAGAAACGTGCATTTGAAGTCTTCGCGCGGTCAGTTAGCTCGCAATGGCGTCGTTAGAGTTTGATTTTCCGTTGGCCTCCTAGAGCAGAGTATTCCTTAGGACATCATTAAGTCCAGTGAGGGAGAAAGTCTTGCGAGGTGCAGTGTCTGCCTCGTCTAATATCCTGCTGTGCAGCTATTTGCTAAACGAGTACTTTGTTTACCCGGGCGGTACTGCTGGAAAAATGTAGGGATATTGAGAGCTCTGCTTTGAGAGGTAACAAGTCTTTAGCCTCAGAAAGTAGGTGTCGGTGATCATTTCAAGGCTCAGGGAGAGAAACTGGTGTAGAATTTGGAGCATGCTAAAGACTTAGTAAAAATGCTGTGGCTAGATTGTCGTCAACAGCTCCTCGCTAACACGGACAGTAAACATCCGGGACCTCATGAAGTTTCCCCAAAAGCACAAGGCATGGCTGGGAATTTGTCTGCAAAAAGCGTAAGTTTGAACACTTTTTTGACTAGTTTCCGCCCTCGCAATTTTATCGATCATAAGCTAGTGATTTGATAGTGTGAAAGTGTCATAATGACTGGTTTCCGGTGTCAGAAGTGATCACAAAATCGAGCGATAATTTACACACATAAAATTCGACAATAATTAGCTGTGATTCTTCGTAGCAATCACGAACGCTCGGTTGAAAATGCTGCTATACTTCGCCTAAATCGATGCCGCTAATTCCAAAGCTAACTTTGCCGTCAGAAAGAGCGTATTCTAGAGAGATTTGGCCGACTAACGCACCAAAATTCTCATGTCAGAGGTCACGTCAATTTCATGTCTAATTGCAAGATAAATAACATGTATTCTTCGTCTTCCCTTTGACAGAGACTGTAGGCTCATAACGGGCCTAAATGCAAGTCTCCCTTTTGATAAACCGAGGTATTGATAAAGAAAGTTCTAAAACCCCTCAAATTTTCATGAGCCTGGTTTTGAAAAGTTCGGCTAGATATATATATATATATATAGACAAGGTTAATTTGGGAACAGAAATCAACTCAACTAAGTAATTACTAAGTAATTAAGTGAAAATTTGGCTCAGCCAGCGGGATTTGGGCTTGCATCGCCGATCGACCGGAGAGTAGTGACGTGATCCTGATTGCAGAAAATGTGTGAAATTGTCTCCTTGGACCTTACCATCAGAAGGCCACACTGTGTATGTGTTGTACAGTAAACATATGTGTTCCCAGTGTGGTTGGTTCAGTGGCCTAGTGGTTAAGGCATCTGACCTGTAATCTGGAGACCCAGGTTCGTTTCCTAGCTGAGCCACATTTTCACTTAATTACTTAGTTGTGTTGATTTCTGTTCCCAAATTAACCTTGTCTGTTTGTACTTCTCAGAAATCCCCAATGAATCGCCATCCAAATGGGAATAGGCTGGTGATCCTAAGTAATTAAGGCAATCAGTTGCTAATATATCCCCTCTCTACCTTACTGAGACTGAGAGTGACTTCTTTTTTAGCCAGAATCGAGAGGCACGTATACGTACTTAGAATTTTGCTTAGTTTGGATTTTCGTCAGGATGTTGTTGCGTTTTTGGCACTGTTTTTCTTCCCATATATGCTCTCTGTACGCGTGTTATATTTGTGCGCGCGCGCGCATTTTACTTTTATTTTTTAAATGTAGCGCGCATTTTCGTATTTCAGTGGCGTAGTATACATTTGTGTACAACAGTTTCCTTCATTCGCCCTGAAGAAGAAATATAGGTGATCCTGAAAATTGTGTCTTGTCTTCATTTGTGTTCGATATATAATAAAGACTTAAGACTGAGATGGCACCAAGAACACATGTTTTACGAATTTTACGAGTCAGGAATTTCCCTCGAAAACACAAAGATTGCTTAATGATGACATCTCTGATATCGAAAAAGTCTGGAAGGCAAAACGTTCTGTTTCCAGTTTACCAGTTGATTTAATTTGATTTGATTTCAGATTTGTAATTAGTAGGCGAAGAGCCACCTTGTGGAAGTACTACAAATAAATAGTTTATTATTATTATTATTATTATTATTGTTATTATTATTATTATTATTATTATTATTATTATTATTATTATTATTATTATAAAAGGAAGCTATGCTCTGCATTCCTCGATGAAATCTACAGTCTCAAAATTAACCGTGGCAGTTATGTAACGTCTTTTTAATTATCTAGCTGATTGAAAATCGAATATTTCTGCTGTAAACGAAACCTTTTCTTTCTTAAGTTTCAAAACGATGCCAAAAATAATATCTGGTATAAGGAAAATTCTAGAATTCCCTTGTAACACATTAAGACCCCGTGGAGCAGACATCGAACAAAACGGAATTCTTTTCGAGTGTTAAAAAACAAACGAAATTTGTGTATTATTATTATTATTATTATTTATTATTATTATTTTTGTGAAAACTTAACGTGTGAAAGCTGTAATGGCTAGTCTGACAACTGTTGATTCGTCGCTGCCAAGCGACTCTTCAGAGACCTTCCTGATATCTGGCAAACTCGTTGAGCATCTCGCTGAAAGTCCCGTTCGCAATCAGTTCAGCAGAAGCAATCTCGCCTTACATCGCATAAGGATTCCCGACCGCTAAATATTCACGAGAGCATTGTAATAATTGTGAAAACTTGTGAATAACTTGTGAAAACTTAACTTGTGAAAGCTGTAATGGCTAGTCTGACAACTGTTGTTTCGTCGCTGCCAAGCGGCTCTTCAGAGACCTTCCTGATATCTGGCAAACTCGTTGAGCATCTCGCGATGCGCGATGAGTGAGATGCTCAACGAGTTTGCCAGATATCAGGAAGGTCTCTGAAGAGTCGCTTGGCAGCGACGAAACAACAGTTGTCAGACTAGCCATTACAGCTTTCACAAGTTAAGTTTCACAAGTTATTCACAAGTTTTCACAATTATTACAATTATTATTATTATTATTATTATTATTATTATTATGGAAGAGGAAAATAAACTAAAGTGTTCTATTAAGTTCGTGTCTCTTAACGAGGACTGAAATATGAAAATTGGTTTGCCTGACTATTAACTAACATTCTGGAAGATTAATCTACGAAACTTAAAAAAATAAACGAGAGGCGATCAAATAGCAGAACTCGTGTCGTGAAGCGAGCGTTCTCACACGGATAGGATAGTCTGGCTGTGATACAACTGATACAATATCAGAAGATGATGGCTCGTCGCCGTTATCATTATGAGGTGTGTTAGTGACAGTTATAACGGTTGATCGTGGTTAGTTTAGTCAGCCTGGATGAAAGGACAGAGAAGAAAGAATAGAAACCGATAGAGCGGTGAATATAATTATTTGTAAGACAAAATATTCTGCGAGTAGAGGCTGTTTGACCCCTGTCAAATAATAAGACGTAGGGCGACAAACGATGAGATCTGATCTTCTCGTAGGGTAAACATAAAAAATGTCAATGCAAATAGGGTGGGTATATTACACATACATAAATACATACACACATACATACTTTATTGGCTCGTCCCCACGGGGCTTTTCAGAGTCAATTTTACATTACAAATAAACTCAAATAAACTCAACATGATAAGAATCCCAACTGGCCGGAGGCAAACCAGTTGGCTATTTACAAGGATGACCGAGGACTTGAACCAGGGACTACCCAGAACAAGGCCAGAGTGGGATTTGAACCCAGGGCTACCGCATTGAAAATCCATCACCCTAACCGCTCGGCCATCCTGCCCCCCCTGCCAAGCCTCTTCGCTCCAAACGGTCCCGCAAAGTTTACTGTCGGTATATCAGTCTTACCTTCCTCAGTTGTTTTCGGTGTGGTATTCTTCACAGCACGTTTCGGCGGCAGCATCGTCAACCGATTTTCTTGTGCAAGCAGCCGATCGTTTGTCGTTTCATTCCACACAACGAGACATATGAAGGCCTAACGGAGGGGAGAAAATTGCGGACTTTATTGTAAGATTTGCTCGAGCGCAAAGAATCAGCCATTCCTACAACTTTTTCTCAGTAAGACAGGAACACGAAAGTGTGTGGAAACTTGCCAGCAAAATCGCACTGCAGACAAAGGTTCTATTCATTCTCCAGATTTATTTATGTCTCAGATAAATAAGTAAATGTTATGTTGGCCATTACATGGCCCTCAGGTTAATTTTTTTTTCGCTGGACAGAAAAATCGCGAAATAAGTATCTCGGCTTACTGTAATTTGCGAAACTGGATAAAAGAAAACAAAATGAAAATCTGTATTTTGCGAAATGGGAAATCTGTAATTTGCAAAGTCAATGTTTCAATGATTTTGGGATAAACTTCACCAGCAGTACAGGAAATCGGTATCAAAATTATAGCTTTTTATTCCTTACAGTTAGCCGTTTCCTCTCCTTTCTTTTGTGGCTGCAGAAAGAAGCAGAAGATTGACGCTAACGAACTTCGAGTGATGAATACGAAACCGTTTCAAAAGTCAGCGTGCAGTGAAAGAAACAGAAACAAAGATTTCGGTTGAGTTGTTAATATTCATCAAAGCACCGATGGGTACTAAAACGGCTTTCACAAAAAAAAAAAAAAAAAAAAAAAAATTGTCTGTTCCGGAAAGAAAGTTTGTGTTGCGTGTAACGTTGTTTAAAAGTTCCTTCTGTTAGTCCAATGTAATTCTTTCCAGTTGTGTCACTTTCTGTTGTTACGTTGGCGTTGTAGACGACGCTTGAGGTGAGGCAGTTGTTTTTGAGCGGGCAGTCGTTTCTTTTCCTGCAGTTACAGTTGTCTTCTGTGCGGTGTCAGTTGCAGGTTTCTTGCCTGGTGATCCTAAGTAATTAAGGCAATCAGTTGCTAATATATCCCCTCTCTACCTTACTGTACTTAATTAATTTCCAGGGGGATTTGGCCGTGCATCGCCGATCGACCGGGGAGTAGTGACGTGATCCTGATTGCAGAAAATGTGTGAAATTGTCTCCTCGGACCTTACCATCAGAAGGCCACACTGTGTATATGTTGTACAGTAAAAATATGTGTCCAACCAGTGTGGTTGGTTCAGTGGCCTAGTGGTTAAGGCATCCGACCGGTAATCTGGAGACCCAGGTTCGATTCCTGGCTGAGCCACATTTTCACTTAATTACTTAGTTGTTGATTTCTGTTCCCAAATTAACCTTGTCTACATACATATATATATATATATATATATATATATATATATATATATATATATATATATATATATATATATTTATATATATATATATATATATATAAATGTATATAGTGCCGTCACATAACGCTCAAACAAAAAACTGGCAAATTGCTCCTGAAGACAGTACCGGCTACGATTTTATGAAGGTCCATCTCATGTAAAATAAACTTACTGGACGAGGCTCGTCTTTCTTTGCTGTTTTTTAAATTTCGTGTACATTTTAAAGCTGTTTCTCGTCTTACCAAATTTGCAAACTGAAATAGTTGTGTTTCAGTTATGACGAGTTCCCTGTCCTGTAATATATACATTGCCACCCATTTTTGTCATTTTTTTATGCAGACGAAGTCGTATTCGAGAACCAAGGCATCATTACAGATGAAATCCCTGAGGAGCAACGATTGGACGACATTTATTTGAATGTCCCCTGAGTAGAGAGACTGTGCTCACATATGAAGGTCCTGGCGTCACTTCAAGCAGTCTGGCTTAAGGAAACAAAAACGACTGTATTTCGTTGTCTCAACATTTTGGTGTTTTTTATGTTAGTATACGCATGATTCTGAGGGATGGGAATACAAATCCCCGACTTAACGTGAACATTTTTTTTATTTTAGTCCTACGCCGTTTTTGCCACGTACACACACGTTTGATGGCCAAATGCACAAACAATGTTTGACCAAATATCGGACAAAGTGAGTCCACAAAACGTTCACGCATATTACCACTGAAACTATGGCGTGAAGTAACTAGTTATGATCGCTTGCTTTTAACGTATAGTCGTCAAAAAGTGCAAGTTAGAGACAGATGGCTAGACGGCGAAACAGGTTCTTCCAATGATTACTCACATATTTATTCTTTTATCCGCAGTTCAAATGTTAACCTGCGATCAGGCTCTATTTTCGTTTCGATGGTAAACCTTTCCCGCGGGAAAGGCGAAACGAAAAATAGAGCCTGATACAAGTCTTCCACGGAACGTCTACCGCCCACTTTTTTGATTGATTGACATGTTTCAAAATCAGCCAATCAAAATTACTTCCGTTACGCGATACTCGCGAGCTCTCGCGCGTGAAGTGATGTGGAATGAAGAAGACGCCATTTTTGTTTTGGGAACGTCTTGTCCTACATCATTCATTGTTGTTGGGGAAAAGTTGCGGTTTTGGTCCCAAAGTAAGCGCACATAACAAATTTTATAAACGCTGGGAAAGACGATATGTGTTTCCAAAGACTATGTGATGCTGATATCTTTTTGTGGGTAGTAATGCACATGTCATCAGCTTCCCCGTGGGGTCGACACCCGGGACTACCAGGGAGATATGTGGGGGAATATAAGGAGATGGATGGGATTCTTTGCCCGAGGGTAGGGGAAAATCTTTACATTGTTTTACGATCAAAGATTAGGGGGTGGGGGAATTCACAAGTTTGAAAAGGATGTCACAGCGATTTTCAGCTGAGAGACACCTTACCCACGGGGCTTTGTCTAGAGAGATTCCCCGACCCCCCGGGGAAATTCCTCAAGTTTGCTTGACTGATTTTACAATCCCCCTGGTTAGCCCGGGGGTCGACCCCACGGGGAAGCCGATGACATGTGCATAAAGCACCACCGATGATTCTGCTGAAGGAAGATCAGGTGAATTACTATTGTCGATTTTTTTCTCGTCTTCCCCTCGAAATGCAATAGTAAAGAATTTTTTTAGTAGAGTCGAGAGTGTTGTTCTATTTGAGTTGTAAAAAACGGGATTTTGCCGTTCACTCGTTTATTAAGGTTTAGCTTTTGAAGCTCGCTTACCTTTAATTTGAACAAATGAATAAATGCAGGCCGGCGTTGATGTATTCTTTTAATGTGATTTAATCTATAAAACAAAGTTTGCAGCATCACTAAAAAGCTGCATTGTGGTGGTGCACTGTTATTGAATTCATTCACTGGGATACCAAAAATACGATTTTTCCTCAAGTGCTTGGCTCTCTAAGGAGCCATTTTTATTAATCACTTTTTTAGCTGTTTATCAGAGGCTCCATGTTTGTTTATTCAGTGGATGAGAGGTATTTACATGTATACGCTGGTTGGCTAATTATCCACTGAAATAATATCTGAAATTTTTAAGTGTAGCATAAACCTGTGATCATTGATTCAGTGAAAGGTAGAATCAACTAGCCTGAAGGGCAATTGGATAATTCCAACCCATTGTTTTCTTTGCATGCTGACCATGACTGAGAAGAAACAGTAGTAGTAAATATATGGATTACCCAATTTATCTACTGTGTACAGGCATGAGACCACTAAACATGGTTATCCACAAATACCATCAAATGATGAAGACATTGCAAATGAAAAAACCAAAGAAGATTTCATCTACAATTAACACACCAGTAGACTGCAGTTTGGTTTCTTTATTTAAATCTAAATGATGCAATAAGGGAAGGGGATGCTGCGAGGCATTTTAGATGCTTTAAGCTTGTTCTTTTGATGGAATATAATTACCAGCACTCTAAATACACCTATTTACTCTTGCATTTTTTTTTGCCTAGGTATTAGCACTCCTCTCTAAGGGGGAAGCCAAGCATCTTCTTGCCAACAGGTTTTTTAACAGTGAGGGGAAAAAGGGAAACAAGCCATTGGATTTCCAAATGCAACACCTAAATTTTTCACTGAAAATGGTTCTGAAATCACTATTGGGAAAAATCACAAAAAGATCAGCTCAGAGGGTGGCATATTCCCATGAGAGATATTTGCTATGTTATCAGTCAGTCATCAGTCAGTCATAAGGCCTCTGGGAACAGGTGGTTGGTCTACCACCCAACCTTGACCCTGAGATGTATGTTAAGACAGAGCACAGAATTCGGGAACTATGCCGCCTACTCTTTTCATCAAGTTTTGTAGGTTCTTTTATGTACCCTTCATGTTTAAATTACGTGTGAGGGTGAAAAGGCCAATACTGTAGACTATAATCTCACTAACCAATGACCTGATCATCTGACCTGAGACAGATGTTGAGAACCCAGCCAGTTTGATCCAAACAATTATTTTAATTACCACCATGGTTTGATCTGGGATTCAAACCGGCGACCTGTTCCTCAGCAGTCCAGTGGTGGGCAGTATGCTGTTATTCTGTAATTCATTAACTGAATGGAGAAACAACTTGGTACAGGAGGGGTAACTAAGGACATCTAGCTTTCATCAGGTTAATCTTTCATTAACTCAACAAAGGCCTGTACTGCTTATGTAGTACAGCACTCTTTATGGTGCATTTCAAACTTCTGGACCTTGCACTGAGAATTTTTGCAATGGGAGTTCAGTCATGGTTTAGATTTTTGTGGAGGATGACAACGACCTTGTCATTCAACAACAACAACAATGTACTCCTCTAAGCTCTATTCAATTTATTTCCTCTATTCTCATGTAGATTTCTCTTGCTACAATTTACGTTGGGGTTTCAAATAATTCACTGGTTTTTCTGAGTTAAATGTATTACTATCAACAAGATAATTGGCACTTTTATGCTGTCCTCACGAAATTTTGTTAAGTGTAAAAATTGACAAATATTCAATTTAAGCTTAAATTTAATCTGGAGAGACTGACGTCCACTGTGAAGTTCCTAAACCCGTTCCATCGAACTCTTTCTATGGTCGGTCATTCTGCTATTTATGTTTTTTTTTTTTTTTTTCATATCAAGATACATGTATTTTATTACTCCCTAATAAGAAAATATTTATTATTGGTGGTGTGAATTACCCAACAGTTGTTTAGCTATTCCAGAGGCGAGCCTACATGTAAATGATAATTTATTAACTTTACGGCCGTAAAAGAATGGTACAAAACAAATTTAAAAGCTTTCAAAATGTTTGTCCATAGAATAGGAGTACTCTCGCATCCTAACATTGAAACCAACGTGTCTATGATCTTGTACTTATCAGCTGAGCTTCGATGTGTCTTGCTTCTCGTTGAATTGCTCTTGAATACAAGCCAGCCAGCTTCGAAGTCTTTATACCGTTGTCAGGCTTTCACAAACACGAAATAGAGGAATAACAGAGGGAACAGTGGGAACTCGTCAGAACGCTTCGTCTTTATCATTCTTCATGAAGATCATTCCGCGAATCTTTTAAGTGAATCCAGTATGTACATCAAAAGCAAAGCTAATAAACTTTTCCCTCTCCGCTAATTTACATGAAAATAGAAAGGCTCTGTTGTTTTGTGTTAGAAAACTAAAAAGAACTTGAGATTACTCATTGTCTGTAATGGCGGCTCAGTCGCGAGAGAATTTCGCGAGAGCCTCGCGAACACGCCTCTTAGTGACTTCCGGTTATTGAATCAGCCAATCAGATTTCGTCCAAATTCTGGACGAAGCCACAGACTCCCGTGAGACTTTGTATCAGGCCCAATTGTAGCGAGAGCCGACATAAGAGGACATAAGAGCGATGCTTCAATTGGGCCTGATCGCAGGTTATTCAAATGTATGATCATTGGTAAATAGTTGAACTGGTTTAACTCAGACCTAACGAATAGGGAACACCAATGCATCATCAACGGTCAACCGCTATCTAAGAAAATAATCACTTGCGGAGTCCCCCAGGGGTCAATTTTAGGACCACTTTTGTTTTAATTATAGCGATGTTTCCCGTGACGTCACGCTTAGGTCAGGTGGGGTTGTTTATTTCTGTGGTTGGCAAAAACACGAAGTGGTTTGATGTTTCTTATTAAATTTACTGCGTAAGAAAAGGGTTTGTGAGGAGAATGCCGGTCAGCTGCTGCGTGATAAATTGCACAAATTGGTTCACAAATGCATCGGGAATAAATTTTTTTAGATTTCCTGAAAGTGAACCAAAGCGGACGGCTTGGATCAATGCAGTTCGTAGGAAAGATTGGAAGCCGTCCGAGTCCAGTGGCGAGTCTGCAGTGTTCACTTCTTTTCAGGTACGAAGCTAATAACAGTGTAAGCCGTATGGTAATACATGAGTGGTTGTTTCTACCATAAATTCTCCTCTTTTGTACCGTTTCTTGAATTTCCAAACTATTCATCGAATTTAGCAAGTAAGATTCGCGCTAACTTAATTTAATTAAGCTTAAATAGAATCGTGGAAGACAACTTTTAATGTGCTCTTCGTCTTCTTCAGGGAGGATTAGCGATGAACCAAATGATCCTGATTATATTCCAAACTTGGCCATGGGCTGTGGTGATGATAGCTTGGCTCTTAAATTATCCTTGAAGAAAAAAGCGCGGAACGAACGCAGACTTCGTAAGTCCTAAGCTAAAGATGACAAAAATATAAAACTATCCAGTGAAGAAGAAACTGGAAATCTGAGGTCGCAAGTGGATGATATAAACTTCAATCTTGAACAAGATACAAAAGCCGGTGAAGGTAAAGACGAATCGTGGAAATTGTTGACATCTAAAAATAACACAATTGCTTACAGAATACTTAGATATGGAATACGTCATAGATGATGATAAAATGTAATGCATGAAATCAATCAGTCAATCAATCGATCAATCAAGTTAAAATGCATTGTTTAAAGCGCTTATTAACGCAGAAAATTCTTTTAACTTTTAAATTGTACAGTAGAATAATTTCAGAAATTTTCATATAGATGATTCTTTATTTTGAGTGCGGGATTTTGTGATTTTAATTCTCCCCACTTCTTCTGTTTTCCCTTTCTTTAGAAAAAGAAGACACTAAAATGCGTAATACTGGTGATCTAATCCAGAAGTACCAAGCACTGAAAGAAGAAAACGAATCTCTTTATAAAGAGGTTGAAAGAATCTGGGAAGAAACTGAAACAAAAATCTCTGATCTAACCATAAAACATCCAGCACAGAAAGAGGAGAGTAAGTCTCTATATGGAGAACTGTACGGGTCCGCAAATGATCCCAGGACCGCAAATGATCCCCAAATTGGACCGCAAATGATCCCGGACCGCAAATGATCCCCGTATTGCACCAAGTTGGACCGCAAATGATCCCGAACAAAAAATAAGGAATGGCATGGATGGTGAAATGGTATGGATAGGGAATTGGCATGAATTGCGATTATTTTAATCAAAGCCTTAAATCATGGCTCACAACTATCATCATCTCATCAATTTTAAAAAGATAAACGTGGTCTCACAATTTATGTAACTGATGTGAAGCAGTCAATCAGTGTTGTCACACCAGGATTCAAACCTATCTCGTTTTCCTTCCGTGTTTAGAGATCTTTGTGTTTGTTCTTATCTCTAGTAACTCCAAGAACGTTCACAAATGATACCAATGAAATAAGAACAAGACAGTTTAGCGATATTTTCCGAACGCGTGGGAGTCACAGCTCACACAACGGTGACAAGTTTCGGATGATCTTTGACCCCTGCTCCGATTTCAACCACATCACCGCGTTTCTCGCCCGCCACAGGCCAGTCGGCTGATCCCATGAATGTGAGAAAGAAACACTTCTAGTGTTCTGGGTACAATTTTAAATGAGAGTGCTCAGTGAACAAAAGACTTTTATTTCAAAAGATAAGGAAATCAACTGCGGAATTTTTCAGTTATTTCTTTACGGGTATGTGTGTATTTTAATTCTCCGTTGTATTTGTGATTATTTAATTGAATTATACTAGCCAGGGACTAGGCTCCGTAGTGGGGTTAAGGAGCGAAAAGAAGGAACGTGGCCAAAAATAATCGGCGAGCGAAGCGAGCCGAGCGGGGGACTGGCGGCTCGCTTCGCTCGCCGATTTTTTTCGCCACGATCCTTCTTGTCGCTCCTTTAAAAGCCCACTGCGGAGCCTGTTTCCAGGCTAATTTATACATGCTCGATTATCACTGAAATCGGGCACGTGCACCGAAGCGTTGATCATATACCCGACAGAAATGAAATGTGATTAAGCATGTTCTCGAACGTCCTGGGATGTACAACACAATAAACAGAAGACATGTAGCGAAACTCACAGTCCACGATGACAACAAGTGTCTTTGCCAAATCAATAGAGACCTTACGACGAGTACAAACCGGAAGTAACTTTGAACCATAAGATAATACTGCGCATGTCATGTCTTGTCTTCGCTGACTTCATTCGTCGTCCACCTAACGTCGAGAACGTGAAAACAGCTCTGTTGCCGTCCTCTGCTGTACGTAAGTATTTGTCAGACTATTTCTTCGCCTCTTAGAGGTTTAATTGAGCAAAAACTAAGCAATCATGGGTTTTAATTTAGTATGTGAAAGTTTCTTTTGCTTTTTTAGCTCTAACTTAAAGTAATTAGCCTCTGTAAACTTCTTTTGCAGGAACTGCACATGGTGTGTCAAACTCCCGCGTCAGGGTAAGATCTGAAGTCTTAGTAAATTGGATCGTTCATGATGAACTTATATTGATTTCCTTGTAAAAAATGACAGTTGCTTCGGGATAGTTAAATTTGTGGTTGAGTCTATCCGAAGTGTTCCTCGCGAATATTAAAAAGCAGAACATCTGCAGCTTTATAAATTTTGCCGACTGAGTTATCTTCTTCAACTTTAGTCATTGCTCGATCTGTCTGAATATTTCAGCTGTTTCTAAGGTTGTTTCTAATATATAGGGATGAATCCCAGAAACAAAAGCCACGTCGTTATAGCAAGCTCGAATTCCAAGAGATTGATAAAACAGTCCTGTAGATCGCAGACTTGCAACGAAGGTCCATAATTTTAAATTTAAGAATGTCAAGGAATATAAGCTAAACTGCATGCAGTGCAGGCCAGAGTTAGACTGATTAGCACTAATTAGATTTAATTGTCAAGGTGTATGCAGTCAAATATGATATGCAATTAAAGCAGGATTAGTCTTAATCCCTGCTCAGAAGTGAAAAAGGAATTTTAAGACATTCACATTTTTCTTCTCTAGAAACAACTCTATGAAATGGACAGAAGACCATGACTTGACCCCCTGTGGGGAAGTTCTTCTCCAGGAGCCTTTCAAGCATCCCAGAAAGAGTAAAGAAAGGGGTGAAGTGTGGGGGCAGATAGCCCTTAATCTTAACAGTCTTGCAAGTCCCATATTCAAAGTGTCTAAGAGATCAGTGAGAGACAGACTAACCCTTTTGCAGACCAAGTACAAGGACAAAATAAGAGAAGAAGAAAGAGCATCAGGCATAGACTGTGAGGAGACCCAGCTAGATGCAGCAGTTGAAGAAATTCTTGACAAAGAAAAGGCAGCTGACATGGAAAGGAATGAGCAAGCTGGCACTCTAACCAAAAAACACCAGAGTGAGAAGGCAAGTGCCGAAGAGGTTAGGCACCAAGCTATGGAACGACTGGGCAAAACCCAGAAAAGAAATGCAGATTCAGAAGAAGGAAAACCCAGTAAAAGAGGGAAGAGAGAAGTTCGGATGCTGTGGAATACCTCAAGGAGAAGTTTGAGTTAGAAAGTAAACTGAGGAAGGATGAAATGGAGTTCAAGAAAAATGAACAGCAGATGTTGATGGATCAGCAAAGTCAAATGCACAAGCAGCAATTAGAAATGATGAAGATGGTACAACAACAGAATCAGACATTAATGGCTTTATTGGAAAAAGCTACATTCACAAAATGACTGTCTCAAGTGTCCTCAAGATTTTGTAAACTTATTTTAAGGTGGCTGAACACAGTTTTCGCGCGCGCTCTTGCTGATGCGATTCAGCACGTGCACGAGGATTGCAAAAACAAACATGCCGTTGATACAGCGATCATTTTTTGGGCTCATGCCCGCTCTATCTTTGCTATTTTTATTCGTAATTAAACGCAGTGTGTTGATGGCTTTAGTCTTTGATAACAAAGGTATGTTAGAAAAGGTAACGATGCAAAGAACTCGGCATTTCTCGGATTTTTCAAAATCGAAAGAACCCAGTTAAATGCAGCGCATGCGCAGTTGCTCGAAAAATTGAGACCGACTGCTCTTGCAAAAACTCGCCGATTTCTAACGATCCAGTCGCTAGAATTTCAAGAAATTTGGCAAAAAAATAGTTCACAAACCACGCGAATGATCTATCACGAAAAATCTGAATTTTGACATAGGGAATTTTCAATAATACAGAAAACGAGTTACGGCGAATTACGAAAATTGGCTATGTCAAAATTTTATTAGAACAGTGTTGACAGAAGGGATTTAATGTCAATTCGTAGTGGGCAAACGATGAAAACAATCTAACGACTGGATTTTTTTTAAATAGACAAAAACCATTTTATATGCCTTGTTTTTAACCAACTCCGTTGCCATGGCAACAACACACACACTAGCCAAAATGCGAGAATAAATACTTCTGTGGTTAATCTTGACTCTTGCAAAAAAAACTGGCGCCAAAGCATAAATAGTTTAAAAGTAATGGTGAATTAGGCATAAGCACTTGAAAACTGTGTTCGGCCACCTTAACACAGGTTGCACTTAAGGGGAGTATTAATGTTAGAAACCCTTTCTTTTGAAAGCACAAACTATGTCATAAGCATTAATGTACTTAAACTTTGTTGAACGTTGAGTTAACAAATATTTTACACTGTTTTTCTACATGATTTTGTGATGAAGGAAACTTGTTTATTTATTTCAGTACAAAAATCATACTTGTTTACTTCTGCATGCATGGGAGGTATTTTTCTCCTCACATTTACAGCCTTAAGCCTGGTTGACACTTGCAACTTAGGGAGATAATGACATAAAGAGAAAATTGTTTTTTTGCCTTATGTCCATGCTGTTGTGTTGACATTTTTTTGTAGGTAGTGTGAATCTGGCATTAATGCAACAGGGTTAAAATTAAACCTCATTTCTTATTCGGTGTGATTTTACACGTACATAGTGCCCAGGCCTCATGTTACAAAGTTACTTGAAAAAAAGTTATCAAAAAGAGTTTATTAAGAAAAGTAGTCTTCTAAGGAAGGAGGTTCCAGCTGAAAAAAAACTGGATGTCTGATTTCCATAGAGACATGTGAGGGCATTTCTAAGTAGGGCAGTGACGACATACATTTTGCCCACACTACTGAGACCAATTTTTAAGTTTTTTTTAAAGTCTAAAAACTTGAAGTAGTTAGTGACATCATTGAATAGCTACTCTACTGATTCTCTGACACTGCTCATCGACTGATTGAAATCCATCATTTGAGGGGTCAAGGCTCTCTTCCTGAAAGGGGCTGGAAGGTGTACCCTTAATGGGTATGCTGGATCACCATAAATGCAGTATGGATTCCCCAAAGGACAGTTAGCAAAAGCTTGAAGGTCATTAAGGAGTCTTGAGTCTGCAAGCATGCCTGCATCATGCCTCCTTCCTTCTGAAAAATAGAAAAATATTCAAAACTGTTTTCATGATTGACATAAAAAATATGACAAAACAAAGAATTATTATAACCATTTCTTACCTACGGGACCGTATAGATGACCTATCAGACCATTGGGGAGGGCAACATACTGAAACTTCAAAGCATGAACTCTCTTGTGGCCGTTGCTAACCATGCTTAACACTGGAACCGGCCGACCAAATCGTGGAATGATATCACTGAATCTGCAGGGGTAAGACAATCTTCTCAGAAGAATACAAAGCGCTTCCATTCCTCTTGATACGGTTCTTTGGTAACACGTAAAGCTGTCTGGAATTTGAAGGACTTCGGCAAGAAGTGGAAGGTCGTGCTTCCTAAATCTAAATTCTGCCAAACACTCTGCATCGTTTATATCGTTCAGAGAAAACCTTCCAAAATTCTCATAGCAAAAATCAGGATTTTTTGCCCAGTATTCCTCATACAACAACAACAGTTCTTCATCATCTAAAATGCCTTGAGCGTGACTAAAGAGAAAAAGTTCTTGAAGCTCGTGAAAAGAAACCATCTCGACAAAAAAAAAAGATTTACTGTGCTGTGTTTTTTTGTTTACGTTCACGTTCTCGTCGAGCGAAGCTTAAGTTTAGATTTTCCCGCCGTTTTCGTACCGTGAACGGACGGTTCCGTCCCAGTCTTCACGCGGTACTATTCGTCGTCGTCGTCTTCTTCGTCGTCGTCTATGCTTAAGGTCCCTAATTACTGTGCTATGCAGCCGGCGTCCTGAAATCAACAAACAGACAGAACGTCACGCAAGATCACAGATTTTCCACTAAAAACGAAAAGAAAAAAAAAAAAAAAAAAAAAGGAACTATGGAATAATTCTCATAAAATGAAAATCGTGTTTTTTGTGTGTCATTTTTATATCAATCCATGCCATTCCTTATTTTTTGCTCGGGATCATTTGCGGTCCTGGGATCATTTGCGGACCCGTACAGAACTTCAAAGACTTCAAGCTTATTTGAACATTACCTTCCGTTTTTAAACCCTCCTTTAGAAAATGTAGAGTTATTATAGGCTGCACTGAAGTTTTCTGTGAACATGCATGAAACTTGACATATTTAAGAGCTTTAACATGGTCGAACAATAAGCATCACAATATGGTTAAGATACTGGTTGGGATCTAACGCTTTTGGGGGAAGGGCATCTGACAAACTAATAAAACAGAAATCTGGTTTCCTTAACAGTCTGGAGTACGGAGACCAAGTTCTTGCTGACAGGGGCTTTTTAATCGAAGAAGAATTGGCCTCCAGGGGAGCAACACTTGCTATTCCCAGTTTTACAAAAGGGGTCAAACAATTAAGCATGAAAAATGGAACGTCTCAAGAATTTTAAAACACTTGCTGGAAAAAGAACTCGCACAATTGTCATTCGACCTAATGCTCCTTGGTATAATGAGGAAATCGCTATTCAGAAGAGGAGAAGGCGAAGGCTCGAACGTAAATGGCGTTCGACTGGTTTTGAAATTGACAGGGTAAATTATTTGGAACAGTGCACTGTTGTAAATGATATGCTTTATAAGGCGAAGGAACAGTATTATTCAGCAGTTATTCTGGAAAATGTCCATGATAGTAAGTTACTTTTTCGTACAGTTGATAAATTACTGCAAAGGAGTATAAACAAAAGATATCCGTCCGCGAACAGTGACCAAGAACTCGCAAACGCCTTTGCTGATTTCTTCAGTGCCAAGATTGTGCGAATTCATGATGAGTTGCTCGTTAGAAAAGAGAAGCTGGGGGAGTGCACTATGGAGGACTTTGAGTGTACATCCTGCTTTAGCGAGTTCACAATGGTAACAGATGAAGACGTCTTAGGGTTGATTAGGGGTTCAGCTATTAAGGCATGCGCACTGGATCCACTTCCAGCGAGTATCATGCGGAAATGCTATTCTAGTCTTATCCCTATTTTTAGAAGGGTGATTAATCTGTCATTGTCATCTGGAGTGCTGCCCAAGGAGCTTAAGGTTGCGCTGCTATCACCTCTTCTTAAGAAATTAAACGCAGATTTTGAGCAGTTTAGTAATTTTCGCCCTGTATCAAATTTAAAGTTCCTATCTAAATTGATAGAGAAATCGGTGTTTTTGCAATTGAATAGCTATCTTGGCGAAAATGATCTACATGAGCCTCTTCAATCAGCGTATAAGATTTTTCACAGCACCGAGACCGCACTTCTCACTGTTACAAATGACATTATGCTGTCATTGGATAAGGGCGAGAATGTTTTCCTTGTCTTATTGGATTTGTCGGCAGCATTTGATACCGTTAACCATTCCTTGCTGCTGGCACGACTACAGAAATCATTTGGTATCGGTGGAACTGTACTGCAATGGTTCGTTTCTTATCTTTCTCATAGAACTCAGTTTGTTAACATCAATGAGGCGAATTCTACGGTACGAGATCTTCCCGTGGGTGTTCCCCAAGGTTCAGTCCTGGGATCTGTACTCTACCTTCTGTATACTGCGCCACTTGCTAAAGTGATAAGATCCTATGGCCTGGATTATCATCTTTACGCCGACGATACTCAGTTATACTTTGCATTTAAATCGGTGGATGTGGATGCTGCTAAATCGAGGGTCGAGAACTGCATTTCGGCAGTATGTCGCTGGATGG
The DNA here is from genome assembly GCA_016490735.1 of Pachyseris speciosa. NCBI lineage: Eukaryota > Metazoa > Cnidaria > Anthozoa > Scleractinia > Pachyseridae > Pachyseris > Pachyseris speciosa. Next base: position 120,657 of record JAEMWC010001522.1, read on the forward strand.
ATCTCAACGAATTGAAGCTAAACCACGACAAGACGGAGCTCATGCTCATCCACTCAAAGTATCGTCCCCCTCCATCCTTTCAGTCCTTATGTGTTGGTGATGAGAGCGTGGCTGTCTCCCAGTCGGCTAGGAGTCTTGGTGTTATCTTTGATGAGCACATGTCTTTTCATGAACATGTGTCTTGCATCTGTAGATCATCTTTTTATCATCTCAGGAACCTATCTAGAATTAGGAAGTATCTCACTAAAGAATCAGCTGAACTTGCTGTTCATGCATTTGTTACATCGAAACTAGATTATTGTAATGCATTATTATACGGCCTACCTAAGTATCAGTTACAAAGATTGCAGTATGTACAGAATACGGCGGCTAGAGTTGTGTTGCAAGTGAGTAAGTTTCAGTATATCACACCTGTTTTGTTTGAGCTTCACTGGCTACCGATTCAATATCGTATTATTTTCAAGATTCTGCTCCTCGTGTATAAATCACTGAATGGCATATCGCCTAGCTATTTAGCTCAGAAACTACATTATCGTTCTCATACTAGATCACTGAGGTCTGTTAGTAATGAACTTTTAATGCAACCTAGATCGTATACCAAGACCTACGGAGATAGAGCTTTCGCTGTTCATGCACCAAGAGAATGGAATCTACTACCCTACGAAATTCGGAAGTCCAACACCATCTCGAGTTTTAAAAGATCACTTAAGACGTACTTGTTTACTAAATTTAGTAATAATAGATCATTGTTTTTATAGATTTGTATATATGCGTTAGTTTTAATTTTTTCCTCTTTTAATCACGGTTTGATAGCTGCTTTAGTTTTTGAATTGTAAGTATATTAGGATATGGTTGTAAATTTGTAAATATTTATTTTTACTGTTGTTTTACATGATTGTAAAGCGCCTTGAGCATAGGAGAAGAGCGCTATAGAAATAAAGTTATTATTATTATTATTATTATTATTATATTAACCACTTTCCCTTGTTCCTCATATTGACAACATAGTACTGATCTCTGCTGCTGTTAAAAATTTACAACCTTGTTTAATAAAATAAATGTACATGTATGCTGATGCCTGTTTCATCAATACATTATAACTTTTATTAAAAAACTGGATTGTATAACTTTGATATTGTAGCATCATAAGGATTGCATCACAGACTAAATGTTTCAAAAAGCACTGTATGTAACTTGTGGTTTTACTTGATTAAACAGATTGTGTAGGATAAGCTTGTCTGTAGACATAAAGTTGCTTTGTCACTTAACATTGAGTTGCTTTGTTTATTTGCATTTTTTATACTTAGAAATGTTTCATTAATGATAATAAAGTTACTAAAATTTGGTGTGCCTTAAAGTGGTTACCAAATTATCAAACACTAATTCACAAGTATTCACTGATGACCATTGCAAGTCTGACGTGACTACAAACTTCTCCAAGCTTGCGATCGAGAAAAATGAAATACACTTTTTTGGGGGGAGGGCCCCTTGTTTGTCTCGCTTTGCAGCCGTTTATTTTTTATTCACATTCTTTTATTAAATGAACAGTGAGTATTACAAAGAATATTAAATCTAGAAATGACATCAACTCGGATTTTTTTCTGAGTTGATGTCATTTCTAAATGAACAGTATGCGTAGCAATGAAAGTAACCGAAAAAACGGCAACATCTTTTTTACCCGGCCATCATGACATGTGCAATGTGATGCGTGTAGACTGGCGTCCTTTTTATGAAGGCAAACCCACGCATCGTGCGGCTGATCGTCAATTCTCTGGGACGAAATTACTTTCCCTTTAATGAAGCAGTAAGGGATATTGTCTCCAACTGAATGATACCATAATGGTTTAACGTGGCCACTGATCACAAACTGATACGCTTCAAGCGACTTGAAGGCCTTTAGACTCTCCCTCGTGTAAATACCCAGCGTTTCGATAAAATACGTGTACAGATCCCCAAATGTTCAACCTGACCAAGAACTGGGATTACTTGTCCATCCTTTCAAATTATATGGGTCGGGAAGGCTACTTGCACCTTTGTTGTAGCTTAATTTAAAATGATATCGCGATCTTGCAGCAGGATTGAGACTTTTTACGTACTCGGAATCGCACGTGGAAGCCATGAAAACAGAACGAAGCCGGCTTTTTGCCAACCACTAAAGTGCGCATGTCTAAGAATGATGTCAATGTTTATAAACAAGAAACATTGCTATACAATAACGATTTACCCGACAGTCTAACATTAACCACTCCATGCATGTATGCGGATGATACTCAAATCTCCGCTTCTTCTCACAATGCTTACGAACTCAGTCGCGAAGCTTAATTCTGATCTTTCTCAAGTCCGAAAGTGGCTTATCAAGAATAAACTTCAAATGCATCCGTCTAAATCAAAACTTTTGTTTATTGAATCCTCCTATAGGTGAGCAACCTGTTGTGGTAAATAATCAACCTATATCACGAACCAGTGCACGTAAGTGCCTAGGAGTTCAGATAGATGAAAATCTTAGCTGGGAATGTGATGTCAATAGGGAATGTGGCCGCACACTATCTATCTATATTGTCAATATGCACAAGGTGGCCTCAACTAAAAGCCTGGTGGTTTCTAGAGTTCACCTTGCCACATATTGTTGTACTTATAAATTGTTAATGTATTAAGAAACAAAGGCAAATAAAAAAATGCTGATGACGAATATGATTTGTAAGAAGGTTAGCGCGCGTATAGGAGCCATGCGGCGCCTCTAGAATTTTGTTCCCGTAGCCATTCTGGAAACAATCTATAAGGGCTTAGTTCAGCCATATTTTGAATACAGTTCTCCTCCGTGGGACACCTGCGGCAAAATATTGAAAGATAAGCTGCAAACATTCCAGTCAAGTGCCGCTAGAGTTCTCACGGGTGCCAATTATGACATTCGCTCTGCAGACTTTATCAGCGCTAGTCTTTACACTCAGAGAGAGAAAAAGTATACTTAGAAAGATTTCAAGTCAAGATACATCAAGTAAATTTTTCTGACTTAACGCTTCACACACAAGTGTTGTTTTTTCATTGAGATATAACTTAAGTTTATTTTCCTCCGCAGTTAATTAAAGTTAACTGACGGGCTTCGCCCACCTTAAAGCTCAAGAAACCGCAAGTTGGCTAAGTCGGTTCTAAGGATGGTTTTCAAGTCACTTGAAACTTTCTTGAATCGTTTCAACTTTCCGACTATAATGAGATGCAAAGTAAAATATCTTGGGATTTTACTTAGGCCTTCACACACATATGTTTGGCTGAGTAAAACTTAGCAGCTCTTAAGTCTTACTTAACAGCCTAGTGTAAAGACTACCAGTTACTCTCTTTCGTGGGAAACAATTGACGATAGACGGCGCAATGCAAAGTCAATTTTAATGTATAGACTTTTAAATAGCTACACCGCCCCCTGCCTTAAGAACTCTTTTGTTAGAAGGAATGGTAGTCTTTACAGTAGGCTGTTAAGTAAGACTTAAGAGCTGCTAAGTTTACCTAAGTAAAATCCCAAGATATTTTACTTTACATCTCATTATAGTCGGAGAGTTGAAACGACTCAAGAAATTTTCAAGTGACTTGAAAACCATCCTTAGAACCGACTTAGCCAACTTGCAGTTTCTTGAGTTTAGCCTGTCAGTCAAACGTGGGAAATCAGCTAAATTTAGATCTTGAAGTAAAAAAAAAAAAATCACTTGTGTGTGAAGTATTAAGTCAGAAAAATTTACTTGCAGTATCAAAAAATTACTAGACTTGAAATATTCCTAAGTTTACCTTTGCGCTAGTGTAAAGACTACCAATGTCGATCAGGTTAAATACCGGGCGCAATTCATTTGGGCAAGAATTTCGGTTTGAATTTCCGAAATACTCAGGTGTCAAATGGAACGGTTTTTTCCACTTCAGTAAACCGGTCTCGTCCATTGGCATAACGCAGATTCCGACATCTTGCCTTCGACATCTGACAGCAAAGGAAACTGGGGAAGCCGAAATGAAATCGTGCCAAATGGAAAAGAAAATTTCCCGGTAATTCCGATATTTCGGGAAAATGGACAACCTCGAGAGGTTGACCAAAATTTTGAGATAAACTTTCCGGAAATTACCGTTCCATTTATCTCTGAGCCGAAAATTCCGAAATTTTTGACCAAATGGATCGCGCCCACCATCTACGTAAGAGGGATACTGATCTGACACTTCCTAAACCGAAAAGGGAGTTTCCAAAATGAAGTTTTAAATTAAGCGGTGCTATGCTTTGGAACCAGCTCTCGAATGAAGCTAAACTCGCTGAGTCAATCCCTTCTTTTAAGAAGCTTATTAGGAAATAGTTGAGTCTCGCCAAGATGTACATTTTTATAGTACTTAACTAAGGGCCTGTTTATATGGTCTCAGGTACCCGAGACAACCCTCCTCCCCGAGTTACCCCGGGCGAGCTATTTTTCCACTTATTTCTTTGAAAGGGTCTACAAGCCATTTACATGAGGTAGGCGAGACAGCTCGGGTCGGCGAGACAACTCGGGTAGGCGAGTTGTCTCGCCTCGGCAGGTAGGGCAACCCTGGCAAGCGGGACAACTTTTTCTCATGTAAACACTTTGGTCTCGCCTACCCGGGACGAGACGGCCCAAAATTAAATGTGCGCGTATACGAAAATGGATATCTCGGTACAATTTCTGGGTTGAAAAACGCAAATTCATTTCAAGGAATTTAATTTTGAAAAGACAGCATTACCCACAGTGATCAGATAGTCCAGATGCAGCGGGGAAGAAACTGAAATGCAACAACTAATCGCAGTTTAATACGTACGGTTACATGACATCTTACATGACACGTTAACTTCGAATTGGTTTTGCCTTTGCTTTTATAAAAAAGAAGTATTGAAGCAAAAATGAACCTAAGAAGGAAATTTTCAATCTATATTGACGATATTCAATCAAAAAGTGACCAAGAACAAAGAAAGAAGGGCAAATGAGGATTTGTAAATTTAATACAAGTTATGAATAACTAAGTAGAGGCACGCAATTCTCATATAAACGTTCGGTAAAGTTGTCTCGGGGAGCAGGGTTGTCTCGGGTACCCGAGACGATATAAACGGGTCCTAATATATCTATTTAGCCAAACCTAAAAGCGGAGCTCCAAAAGCATTCTTTTTCTACTGGCATTTACATATAGTCTGCTTGTCATATCACCCATCTGACCTTACTCAAGCAGAGCCGCAGAGCCGCAGAGCCGTCCACTATAAAATTTATCAAAGCCAGCCAGCCAGCCAGTCAACCCATCCCGCTGTTTTTAACATCCAAACGCCGATTTTTTACAAATTGTTTATGGACGGCGAAACTTAATTGTTGTTTACAAGCCGCTTACGACGAAGATCTCTGAAACTTTTTCAAACGAAGCGCGCTGGTTTTTGACAGCTTTTTGACAACTTTATGTCAGATTTTGAGACTTGCACATGCATTTGATCGGTTTTTTTTTTTCACTCGAGCTTGAGTTTCTGCCTTCAATCAAGTTAATAAGCTTTAATTAAAGCTTTAAAAAAACAATTTTCCATCGCAGACACGTACACAGCCAGCAAAAGTTTCCAAACGTTGATCCTTACCGGTTCGAACAAACAAACAATTAAAATCTCGAGAATTAACCAAAGTTAGAGGGCAAAACTTGGGTTGTTTACAGTCTTAGGACGAAGATTTCTAACTTTTTCAATGAAGTGTGAAGTGCGCTAGTTTTTGATAGCTTTCTATCAGATTTTGAGACGTGCACATGCATTTGATCGGCTTTTTTTCCCCTCGAGTTTCAATTTTTGCCTCAATTACATTATAAAATGGGGGCCGTAGCTAGCATGAGGCGAACCGAGGCACTTGCCTTGGTAAAATGTCGAGTTTATGGTATTTTTTCATTGTGTATATGTTACGAAAATATAAAGCAGACTCTCCAGTTTCACAGTTGCGTTAAAGCATTTGTTTGAGGTTCCTGTAAGAGGCCATAAATTTTAAAGAGGTGTTGGTATGACTTAAAAACGTATGTACGACGTTAAAGAGGTGTACGTACGACGTACGTACGGTGACCAAAACCAATTTTTCTCGAGCAGATGGGTTACCACATTTTCTTAACCATGGCGCCTTCGCCGCGCGGAGCTCTGCTATTATCTGTCTTTCTGTAATAGTAATATTAGCTGTAGCAAAAGTAATTATAGTAATTTTAGTACTGATTTTAGTAAGTTTGGTTGGGTCTCCACAAGTTGCACATTTTTATAGTAGTAGCAGTAGTAGAATTAGCGAAAGTAATTTTAGTGATTTTAGTATTTTAGTGTAAGGTTTTTTATATGTCAATACGCCCTCCATGGAATCCAGCCGAATGTTGTTGGAGCTAGCGTGTTTCTCTTCCGATTTGAACAGTTAAATAAAGTATTACCTACCTACCTACCTACCTACCTACCATGATTTTCATATATCCGTAATCATTTATTCATCACTCACGGGTATATTACGAACCAACAAAACGACCGACTCCCAGTTGGCTTGTAAGCTCAGTTGGTAGAGCTCTGCACCGGTAACGCAGCGGTCATGGGTTCAAACCCCGTACAAGCCTTTTTTTTTTTTTCAGGCTTTATTTTCACTACTGCTAAATTAGTATTCATAACTGCGAAGATCACTCACATATTCCTTCTTTAATCTTCCGATGTTGGACAAAAATGTTTGACCGTTTAGCAAGGGATCAAGGATAGGGGAAGCTGAAAAGCAAGTTGTGTCCTAATAGAGAGCTTTTCAACTTAGTGTCGTAAAACCAAAACCAAAGCAATTACTCTGACCAGTCACAACAGAGGTAAGTAGTGCAATGAGCCAATCAGAATACGAAGCTATTACATGTAGCCGGCACAAAACACGGGAAAATGCGCGCTTGCAAGTCACGATTGGTTTTGGTTTTGCGTCTCACTGGTTGAGAAAGTGGCGTGAGTTTTCTTGGCCAATCACAGAGCGAAGCAATGAAAAACCAAAGCAAAATGAGAATTACTTTCGACACTCAATTGAAAACCACTCTAACGATGATTTTATTGTGATTTTTCTTGTGCGTCCGGTTCTAGAATATGCTGCGCCGGTCTGGAATCCATATTTGGTTAAAGATGTGCTAGCGTTAGAAAGAGTTCAGCGTGGAGCCTCTCGGCATGCTCTCGGTCAAAAACGTGGTGAGATGGAATATGAAGATCGTTTAAGGAAGCTGAAGTGGCCTACACTCGAAACACGCAGACTGTTTCTTTCTTTAGTTGAATGCTACAAGATCGTATTTGATATGAACAAACTTAACTTTGACGACCTTTTTGAATTCACCAAGTGCACTTCAACCCGCGCTAACCATCCGTATAAGCTTTATCTTAAGCCAGCAAAGTGTAATCCATATAAATACTCTTTTCCTATCCGAATCGTATGGCATTGGAATAGTCTACCAGGTTTTGTTTTTGAGGCTGGGAGCCTAAGTCGTTTTAAGAGTGCGCTGAGGCGCCTCCTTAATATCTAAATATCTAAATATCCATTAACTGTTTGTCTTGTTTATTTTTATTATCGATCATTAGTTATTTAATCTACCTCTTGTAAATAGATTTTAAAGGATTTATATTGTACATAGTTTATATCTGTTTTTATCTTTTATTTAGGGAAACATCATAGGGTCAACCTCTAGTTTTCCTTTACAAGATGTTTTACTGCTTTTAGTTTCCCCATCTTGAATAAATACGTTATGTTATGTTATGTTGTGTTATTTTCTTTTAAAATGGATTTTAAAGTTCTAGTTCAAACTCAAAGCGATTGTTAGATCCAAACCGTCCAAAGCGCAGATTAAGTGATTGCATTTTTCTATACTCAGTGCATAAATATTCCCCGCTTCACACATTATGAGGAGGCTCAAACGAGCCAAGAGATGTTGGGGTCGTTTAGGAAGACGGAAGGTAACTAACATGTCTGCTACAGCAGCTCTTGTTAAATCTGGTTTGGTCTCAATCAAAGCAGCTTTCTCGTCAAAGCACACCGTTACTGCCGTTTAAAGACAGTTCCCTTTCCACACAAACAATCCCACAATTCGTAACTAGTGACAGTCTCTTTTGGAATGGAAAATTTAACTAAGTGTAGACAGGCGTCAATATCACCAAAAAATGGGCTAGAAAATAAATACAAAAGCCAGTTAAAACCAAAACTTAAGCAAAAAGATGGAACTGAAATTGCAAGCAAATGTTTTCATCAATGTAGGGCATTACCTAAGAATATCCAGAAATTAAATTACCTCTGGTAAACTTTAATAGAAATGTAAAGAACTAGGTGCGTTAAAATTAAATTTCACATTGTTTCTGTAAATAATAAGTATTGACGTTGTCTAATAAGTACTGTCTTGCTGTAAGTCTTTTCAATCATTTTCCCCTTAGCAACAGCATGTCTCGCCAACCAAAAAAATTGAGATACATGTGAACCGCGGGTGAATGATTAAAGATGTGATGGAGTCTCCCAGTTTTGAACGCAACTTGAGCAGAAAAGTGGATCTCTTTTAGAACCCACTGTTTCAGGCCCCTCTTTGTTTTGCACGCATGCACGTGCAGGATTTGTGTCAGGGATTCACTAGGTTGAAAGACGCGTCATAGAAAAAATGCCCTTTCAGTCACTACGGATGCATTTGGAAGCGTGAGAATTACCACAACAATGCAACTTTGTAGCTATCAAGATACATTTCGTCAGAGATCCACACCACCTCAGTTCACCGTGACCTTAATCAGTAATATACTCGTCCTTTTCTTAGGGGAAAGAGGGCTATTACAATATTTGAAGAGACTTGGAAGCAGTTTAGAACGTTTATATTAATCGCATAATCTGCAAACAGAATATAGTACAACATCCCTACTCCACTGAAAGGATTGATTTATTTCACTTTCCTGAATACGTGCGCGTGTTACTATTTCTCTGATTTACCTGGACCTTCGATGGATGATTTAGTACTTGTGAAACAGAGTGATGGTCTTTCTCAGAGATTGCTCAACAAATGTCATATGGAACTAGCACCATCTCTGACAAAGTTTTTCAGTTACTCTCTTTCTAAGGGTGCACTACCCCCCGGGTCCCGAGGGGGTACTCCCAGAAAAATTTCAAACCTAAATCTGCGATTTTCCCTACCCTATTTCAGACCTATTTTACGCACACGGTTGGCGTAAACATAATTAAATGATAAAAAGAAAGGCTTTTGTTGATGGTGTAATCGCCTAATGTTATGAAGCTGATGTTTATAATTCTTATTCCCGTTGTTTAAGGTTCAAGGTTCTCCCACACATGAATTCTGTGAGTTCCAAATTATTTTGTCTTCTAGTTTAATTATTATAGTGATTTTTCGCTGTGGGCATGTTTGGGAATTCCTGCTGACCTTGGCTGGGACCTCCGTGATTTGTTTGGAAGTTCAATATTCGTTGTGTATTCGCGCTGGTATATTTGGGTATTCCTGAATGGGCAACGTCTAGAGTAATTAATATCCCATTGGTCTGTGAACCCAAACAAGTCTGCAGATAGAGTATTTAACTGTGAACATTTAGGCTTGTGAGTTAGTCGGTAGTCAGTAGTCGGTAGCTGGTAGTCAATGGTTGACAGTTTGTAGTTGGTTGTTCAGCTAAATGCTAGAAGTTTATCAGATGTGAAGAAGAATATGTGTTAAGCTATCAGCCGAAGATTAAAGCCGTTGTCTTAGAGTCTTGGTACCTGCTCGCTAAGCGAGTGTTCCTGCCACTTGAGCAGGTCCGCCTGCAGAAGTCCCCCACACACTCGGCGGACAATCTAACATTCTTGTCGGAGAACCCACAAGAATCTTAACACTAATAATGAAAAAGTAGCTTCTTTTAAAAAACATACCCAGTTCAAGACTAGAATGCACAATCCATACCCTATTTCAGACCGAAATGGTCAAAATCGATACCCTATTTCAGACCAAAACGGCTAAAAAACCATACCCTTTGGGGCCGCACATATCTATATAGCCCAAATAATGAAGTACCCTTGATGATGTATGATGACGCTTGTTTCTGATTTCCAGTTACTGAGTGAACATCATCACAAACACGTAGGAAGCGAGCTTGAGTCATCACTTTCGTGGGATTATCATGTAAACTACATCTGTGGGAATTAAGGCTAATCGAGTTCTAGGTTTTATACGACGAGCCTTTGGAATAAATGACCCCGTGGGAGTATCGACGGCCTCCATAGTTCGTCCAAAATTTGGAATACGGCTGTCAGGTGTGGAATCAATACCTGGTTAAGCATATCAATACCATCGAGTCGATTTAAAGGCGATTAACTCGACTTGTCTGCGGGGCGGAAAAACATACCAAGAAAGGCTAGAGGAGCTACAGTGGACATCTCTAGAGCTTGTAAGGGAGTTTTTCTGTTTGAAAAAGATGTTCAAAATTATAATAGGACATTATGACAAAGACCCTTTTAAGCTGTTTTCAAATTTTATTTTAATGTTCCAACTGAAACCCTTAAGGATTTTGAAACTGGAGCAAATATCGCCCTTACGAACAATTTTGAATTTTTACTTTTTAACGATTATATTTAGACTGAAATAACATTCCATCAAACAAGCGCCTTCTTATGCAAGCACCTTCTTAAACTGTTTTCAAACTTCCCTTTTAGATTACTTGCGCTGAGTTGCGAATATAGTTGAGTGCATAGTTTGATTAGATTTACTTTTTAAATGCACTTTAAATAATTTTTGTGCAAGTATCATCTTACGTTTTTTAATTTTAGAGAGTAATCATGGTATGGGAATTCAGTTTCCCCCAATAATTGTCCAGTCTATAAGACCCTTCCTCCACCCCGACCCACATTCTAGACTGTAGTAACTTTACATAACAATATAACGTAGGGGAGTGGCACCAGCATATTCATAATAATAATGATAATAATAATGATGATGATGATGATGATAATAATAATAGTAATAATATATTTTAACAAGATAACCATTTCAGTTATAAAAACTGTTATCAGTATGGGTCCTGTGTAAAATAACTAAACATAAGACAAAAAAAAATGTATATATTGATGACTGGTACTGAGATAAAATCATATACAATCATAAAAAAGGGTAGCCCTTAGTCGACTCTAGATTGACTTTATCAATGGATAACTTATCTTTAGTCCTAGTGTTATAGCCATGGACATCATAAGTTCGCTGTTGAAAATAGGTTGGGGCTTGACCATCAAGACAATCCTTGTATTTCGTGGAATTGTAACTATACCCTTCATGTAGCAGCACAGTTTTGTACCCGTAGCTTCTCTTTGCGTTGCAGGCGTAAAAATGGAACCCAAAATACGAAAGGTTATTTAACACTCGAAGTCTGATTGTCTAAAAAACTTTTGAATATATCGGCAGATTATAGCGGAGCTCCGACGGCCCGAAGGGCCGTCAAGCGGAGCACCATACCTATAGAAACCCGTCAACTGCTTTTCTCATGGTAAAAATGGCTAGCGTTATTGCTCGTGGGCGCGTACGCACGACGACGACAACGACGACGACGACGGAGTCGCCCAATAATTAATAATATCCTAATAATAATCATAATAATCCAACATGGCGGCCATACTCCACCTGGCCCAGCTGACCAGCTACTTTACAGCGTACATCTTTGATACTGGACATCCATCTTATAGCCAATTGACACCTGTCAAAACAAGGTATCCGCTGACCAGTATTACGTGACCATATCGCGGGCTCAAGTTAAGACCTCATCGAGGTCAGCTGTTTTTTTTGAAGTTGACCGCTGACCAGGTACTTGCTTTCGATTGGATCGCAGGCTCAAGCCAAGTGTGGGACACCCAAACCAAATCGAGGCCGTTAAAATTTTTCGCGCGCTTTCTGCGGCTGGTAATTTCACATTCAGTTGGTTTCTTTATTTTGAGCAAAACAACTTCATCTTCTTTGATCGAAGTTTGTCTTTCGCGTAAAAAGCATAAAGATCAAGAACTTGTCAAAAGATACTTCGGAAGGTGAATTTTCAAGTGATGAAAGGAAGGACGGAAGATTTTTCTCAGCAAAAGCTTCAAAGATTGTGCGGTTGAAAACAGTATAATTCAACGCTTCAAGGGCTTTCACTTCATCGCGGCATCTTGCATCTCACCAAGAAAAGTCACTTAACAGTTCACCGGTATTAATGGGAGGAATGAGTAGCTCAAACTCTGTGGAAGAAGCTCTTTCTTTGGACAAACCGTTTGCTATTTTTGCGGATGCTTGTTTTTACTTTACTGAAGCTTACGCATTTTCAAGTGGTAGAAACCTCTACAACACAGGACAGTGAGGTAAATTAAATAAATAGAAGCTTAACATTTGGTTTAATCGTTGTTACTTTTGTTCAGGAATGAAACTTGTATTTTTCTCTCGAATGGATATAAATAACAATCATCTGTACTCGTTTTGGACGCAAAGAAGTAGTTGAATTGTTTGTTTGTTTTGTTACGTTGTTTTCTTTGCAAGCGAACGAGTGTTTTTACTCGGCTTGGCTGACTGTTTTTCGACCTTGGTTCCTCACAGTAGCGTTAAGAAACTTTTGCCCTTATCTTATCAACACGTAATCGCAATGAGTCCTCGTAAAATTAAGCATTAAAGGGGGAGACTCGAGCTCGAGTAAAAATAAAAAATCCGATCAAATGCATGTGCATGTGCACTTCTCAAAATCTGACATTAAGTTGTCAAAATGCTGCCAAAACAGTCAAAACCCAGCGCGCTTCACTTCGTCAAGTCTTTAAGAGATCTTCGTCGAAAGCAGCCTGTAAACAACAATTAAGTTTCGCCGTCTTTAAACATGTCGTTTGTTTGAACCGGTAAGAATCAGCGTTTGGATGTTAAAAACAGCGAAATGGGTTGACTGGCTGGCTGGTTTTGATAAATTTTAAAGTGGACGGGTCTGCGAGAGAAATGCTCGTTTGGTTTGGCAAGCGCTTTCTTCGTTATCTGGATGATGTTTTGCCACTGAGAATCATTAATTGAAGAAGGTTCTTCGGAAGACATGGGAAGTAACAGTAAAACCATCAAAGCACTTAAGTGTTTTGTGTAAGCCAAGGAAAGATTTTGTGGGAAATGGTTCTATTATTCAGCTCTGTCGCATTCCGAGTGATTGCTGTCTCAGTGATTCCTGTTGACTGCTCTAAACGATCAGGTACGGACCTCTTTTTTGTCTTTTCTACGGACATTTATGTCAAATCTGCTAAGGAAATTTTCTAGCTTAATACAAGATAGTTTTACCTGTCCAATTTCTGCACCTTCTCCAAGAATCTTCGAAGAAATATTATTCATGTTGTGCTTTGTTTTCTTGTAATGGAAACCGGTCGTTTCGCCTGCAAGTCGTTTCGCCTACAGGCCGATTCGCCTACACTGAAGTCGATTCACCTACACAAGTAAAGTCAATTCCCCTACACAAGTAAAGTCGATTCGCCTACACACTAACAAATAAATAAATAGCCGATACAAGTGTTGCCCGATTGTTTGACTGCGAGGCAAAATTTTGGCGGGGAGCTGCGAGGAGAATGGGGAGGAGACGCGTGTTTGTGTCTTTGCAATTTTATTAGCCATCAATGACTAGAGAATTTGTCAAAGCTTTTATTTATGTATGTAATAAGTCTTATGTTTGTTGTTATATTGTTTCTGAACCGCGGTCAATTCCTGTTGACTGCTGTAAACGAAGAGTTTGTACCCTTTATTTTTTTTTTCTAGGGGCATTTATGTCAAAATAAATACCGATTTTCCTAGCTTTATCATTACAAGCTATTTTAATTACTAGCTAGTCTTGTTTAATTTCTCCACCTTCTCCTTCTTGAAGCAAACACTCGCCGGCATCGTACTTTGTTCGCTTGCAGTGTTTTTGTTTTGTTTTGTTTTTTTTTTTTGATCCGCTTTGAATCCCTTTACGCTTTCATCTCAAAGTAGTTAGACTCAAGAATTCGTCTTTTTTTTTTTCTTTTTTGCAAACGTTTACTATCGAAAACTCTTCGTTTTCCCTGCTGCTGCTCAATTGTTTTGGACACAAATTAAACTGGCCCAAATAAACTCTTGCGAAGTTGCTCGGTGAGAGTGTGCAGCTCCGATTCTAGGCTTGGCATGGCTAAATATATATATGGCCTTCAGCTTTTCTTTTTTTTAATCGCTACATAACAGACTGGAATGGTGTTCCATCGAACATCATGCATGCACCTTCTTTAAGCAGTTTTAAGTCCTATCTATTACATTATTAGTGTCAATTTTAAATCAGATGTAGCTTGTGAGTGACAAGTATGTAATTTAATTCGGTTTGCTTTGGATTACTTCATGATTTTTAGTCTCAATCTCAAATCAGGGTTGACTTGTAAGAGACAAGTATTTGATTTAATTTGATTAGGTTAGCTTTGGGCCACGTTTAAATTTCACCTCTTAGTTTTTAGAATGTGTAATATTAGATAATATTCTTTGTATGGGAATTTAGTTTCTCCCAATTATTCTCCAGTCATGCACTTTTTTGTTTTGTATCAACTTAGTTGTATTCACATGACAAAGTATTATTAAACTTAAAACTTAAAATTAAACTTAAAGTAAGCTCTTTCTCATCAATGTACACATCCTTTGGACTTCCTCCTCCTGCATACAGTCTTTCAATTAATTTTATTAGTAGCTGGTCACGCCAATCTTGTGGGATGTTTGGATGACATTTGGCATTAATGTTTAATGGAATCTCTGATGTTTGATGAAGTATGTTAAGATCAAGTTAAGATGGCTAACGGATTTCCAGCACTTTTGCTTTGATGAATCACCTTGATAGTGGTATCAACCAAATGCCCAATATATTATTATCAAGTTGTTTGGTCTTGCACTTAACTGGCCAGAAGAGCAGCTGGATTTCTTTTTGAAAACACTGTAGGTGCATTGAGTGATGAGCTTAATGTTAGCAAGCAGTTTTTTTTTGTGATAGTAAGGTCAAGAAGTAATTGATCAAAATAAATATCTTGGTCTTAATTCATGGCATCTAAATATTTTTATTGATTTCCATATATCTTTCTTTCATAATTTTTGTGAGGCATACATATATCCAGAGGATACACAATTTCTGATTTCTGACTGTCTCATGGGAGGCTGTGGATAATTGAAATTGCATTCATTATGAAGTGATGATCTGAATCACTATATATCTGATGTGATACTGATTCCAAGGAGCAATCACCAGGCTTCTCCACCAATTTCTAGTGGCTCTAAACCATACCTAAGTAGCTAAGTATGTAACTAAGTTGCCTACAGTTGAACGGGGAAACAGACCTGTCCTTAGGTATTGCTCTAAGATGTTAAGAAATGTTTTGTTTTAAAAATTTATAGATGAAAACTAGCTTTGCAGGTTCTTTTTTACACAAGGTATTAAAGATTATTTTAAAAAAACCTACCTCAATATTTTTATTTTGCTTTTTTAACATCTCCAAACTCAGTTTGGAAAGGAATTTTTATTACCTTACTCAATAGAACGCTTGTTTTTAGGAGGGGTGGGGGTCCAAATTCGTAAAAGGGGATTCATATCTGCTAGCAGTTCTGGACTAGGGGGTCCAAATCTGATCCACAAGCAGATCTGGACTGGAGGGTGCAAATCCACGTGGGGTGCAAATCCACGTGGGGTCCAAATCCACTGTGCCACTGGCTCAGATCACCTTTCCATACTATTTTCTACAGCATTGGGTCTGTAGCTTGAGTGAGGTCAGATGGGTGATATGACAAGCAGACTATATGTAAATGCCAGTAGAAAAAGAATGCTTTTGGAGCTCCGCTTTTAGGCTTGGCTAAATATATATATTAACTTTGCAATCCATCACCAAAAAATTAAAAGTAACCTTCTGATGGCAAACTCTTATGCCTATTTTCTTATCCCCTGTACCACTCCCCCGCTTACCAACATATAAATATTATTACTTTAATTTATTCTCGAAATTTATCAGAAAAGTTATCTGTCTTTTTTCTTAGGCCAAGCTACATGCAGTTCCGGCATCTTTACTTGTGAACAGAATCTCATTGGTCCGACAATCAAACTCTACCACCACCGTCTCGTTGTAATGAATGTCGTCCAATCGATTCTCTTCAGGAATTTCACCTGTGATGAAGCCTTGGTTTTCGAACGTAACTTCCTCTGCATAAAAAGCAATAATAAAAGATAAATATATATTCCTCGCCGTATAACCAGCCTTGCTTGTTTTTTAACCGTTTTTTAGTTTACAATTTTATAGCTAATTAGATGTATTACAGGATCCGGCTTTATTATTTTGCAACGGTGGTCCTTGCTAAGCATTCCGGTAATAATAGACGAGTTTGTACTATAATTAGTACGGACAAGTATCTTTTCAACAAAGAAATGCAACTGAGAATTAGTTTTTATCTTGAACATCCACAAGATAAAAATTTGAAATCACATCCACAGCACAGAAACAGAAGAAAACCCCTCTAAATCTTTGAAAAGAAATAAGTCACAGAAAAGTAATGTTGCAAATAAGTGTTCACAGAACAAGATTCTAAATAGTAATGGAACCAAATGATTCAGTTTAGAAATAATTAGGTTAAAAGTGTGGCTTTCTTCTCAAAATATATCATAGCTAGGATATTTATAATTATTTGGAATCTACCTGCATTGCCTGGATCATCAAAGTCTGTTTGCGTTGCTTTGCAAGTAAATGAAGTGTGACTTTCGTTCGGAGCGGGGCTTGCACGTGTCGTGATATGACTTTCAGCTGGAGTTCTGTTCGCATTGCCACCGTACCTCCTTAAGGCCTCCGAAGTCGCGGCTGCGACGTCCTTTTTACAGAACTGGTAAATCTGAAAGTAAAAAGTAAAATTTCTCTTAACACCTTGTATGCGGGACTTTATCCGGCAATACATTAACAAAACATCAAGAGCTTTGGCAGTTATGTACTTACTCAAAATTAAACATGTTGCTCCTTATATCAGGAGATGTTTATCAAAGTAAGTATGTTCATCAGATACCTGATTACACTGGAGGTGTTTGAACCGGAGTACCCCCATATAAAAGTGACGGACATGATGGGCTTCGTACCTTTTAGGCGTTTAAACATGTGGTTTCGTGACTAAAATCTGAAAAGGAAAACGTCACCACCCCGTGGTAATTAAACTCCGGTATGGCAAGCCGTTGCTGCCAAAAGCCTATCGAGTTGTAAATTCTGGTCCAAATGCCTTTCAATATCATCGAGTTAGAAAAATTACATGGTCAGTTTTGAAATTGCATGGTCGAGTTCTGGAGAACCATGATTGAGTTGCATTCTGAAAGTTTGAGTTCTCGCTAGCGAGCTTTTATATTCTCGCTAGCGAGTTTTCAATTTCTCGCTAGCGAGATTTTAAATTCTCGCTAACGAGTTTTCAATTTCTCGCTAGCAAGTTTTTAATTTCTCGCTAGCGAGTTTTTCAGTTTCTCGCTAGTGAGTTTTCAATTTCTCGCTAGCAAGTTTTTCAATTTCTCGCTAGCGAGTTTTTCTCAATCGTGCGCAAGCGCAATATGCGGACGGATGCTGTAGACTGTGGCGGAAGCTTTAGACCATAGACGGAAGTTGTAGGCCGCGAATGGAAGCCGTAAATTTCGCAATTTTGAACTGTTGTTTTCTTTGAGGGCTCAAACTGGCGGGATTTAAGTGTACCGATATTTCATTAAGCCAAAGAACATAATGCAAACAAGACGCTCTATGAGCTTTTACTTGGGACACCTTTGCGAAGTGCAGAAGTAGACGTACGCTAAAACCGAGTATCGGTTTGAAAATTGATCAAAGGGCTCTTGAAGCCAGCTCATTCACGTAGTGGCTAAGTGCATACATTCGAATATTCCTTGCTGCTGTAGTCTGATGCGATTTTAATACAGGTTTGCAACATGAGGTGAAGTAGTTAGGCAGAGCAGCTTGTCGATTTCTTTCGACAACGTGACACAAATATTCTTTGTCGGCTGGAATTTAGTTGTGATTCAGTAATTTTGCATAGTTGCTCTGTAAAAAACAATAAAAGTCTTCAGGATGCTAGATGTGTTCAGCATCGCATGTCACGAAAGGACTTTTAATGCACCTTATTTTTTTCCTTCAAAACCTAGGAAAAATTATGTTAAGCCACTGTAAATTCATAATAGTCATAATAGTTGAACGATGCCAACACAGATGAACTTTGTTGTGCGTCCTGCAACACAAATAATGCTTCACTTAAGCCTGGTTTTCATATGTCGGGAAAATTCCAGACGGTCGGGGATTTCACAGTTTTCCGACCGTCCCAGATTATGTCGATTAATGAAAACTGAAGATCGTAGACATCCCCGATCGTCTGGGATGGTCGCGGACAAATCGGGAAAATCGGGAAGGTTTCTATTTTCCCGATGCGTCCCAGATTTCTGCGGTGATCGTTATCTCGCCATAAATCTGGGACGGTCGGGAAATAGTGAAATCCCCGACTGTCTGGGATTTTCCCGACATATGAAAACCAGGCTCTAATGGGAAATTTTGATAATGATCTTTTCCTTGTCACAGTTTAAAATTACTTTCGATCCGTATTAAAGCGCGGATCAGACACTGTACTTCTCCTGAGCCGAGCTTAATTACAGTTTAGGTCGACCCAAATTAGTTACGGTCATGAAACGATACCACGATTTCAAATACCACAGCGAGGCTGAATTATAAAAGTAATTCAAGTGGGAGTCAGTGACATTATTTTCGCAAAGCCAACTCCGAAAACAGTTCTACGTGATTCCCTTGTACAAAAACAAACATGCATTGAGCGAACCCAAAAGCGAACCATTTTCATTTTTCAAACGGATTGTTTCCGAGAATCAGAAAGCGTGCGTCCGATTTCTGCACTTCACAAGGTGTCCAAAGTGTCCCGAGTTAACGCTCATAGAGCGTCTTGTTTGCATCATGTTCTTTGGGTACCAAGCCAGTTCGAGCCCTTAAAGAAAACAACAGTTCAAAGTTGCGAAATTTACGGCTAGCGAGAATTTAAAATCTCGCTAGCGAGAAACTGAAAACTCGCTACCGAGAAATTAAAAACTCGCTAGCGAGAAATTGAAAACTCGCTAGCGAGAATTTAAAAACTCGCTAGCGAGAAATTAAAAACTCGCTAGCGAGAATATAAAAACTCGCTAGCGAGAACTCAAACTTTCAGAATGCAACTCAACCATGGTTCTCCAGAACTTGACCATGCAATTTCAAAACTGACCATGTAACTTTTCTAACTCGATGATATTGAAAGACATTTGGACCAGGATTTACAACTCGATGGGCTTTTGGCAGCAACGGCTTGCCATACTCCGGGTTAATGAGAATACCATGGCTTGAAAAACGTCACTTTAAAGTCGAAACCCGGTGCATTTTATAAAACAAATGAGGGTTACAAGTTACCTAGAAGTTAGGAGGAGTCAATTTCTAGGAGTTACTTAGACGTAATGCGTGTCTTAGTAAATAAATGGAATAAAGAAAACATTTGGAGACATGGCCTCTACTACTGATTGTGAAGTATTGAAATAAGCTATTGTAAAATTTTACCTTTGGCACAAACACCAGCAAAAGCGTAAACGTGGTGCAAACAATAAGACACATCGAGGAAATGGCATAAGGAGCTTCATAGTACATGGATCCATCCCGAGCAATGGCCACTATGACACCGATCGTCGCCAACACGAACACATTATAAACAGACATCCCAATGTACTTGGAGTCATTCAAGACAGGAATTGTTACATTGCGTGTTTCCCAGGCCAGAAAAAGACCAAATAATAGCAGAATGCCTTTGTAGGCAAACAGTGCCGCCAGAAAGTAACTTCTGTACCTGCAGGTGCAATGGTATAACGCGGGAATGATGATAATGTCCTGTTTATCTGGGCTCTTCACTCCCTGTGGAACAATGAGAACAAATGGTCATTTTATTAGCACCTTATTACGAGGAATTTTTTGCCACGTCAATCTTTCGCGCTTTTCACTTACCAGTTAGAATTGATGAAAAAATACATTTCAAATAATTCTGCAATAAAGAGAATGAACTCTGAGCTTAGATGCTTACCTTTTCCTCAAATGATACTTCTTCAGCTTGTAGAGGGTCCATGGCAAACCAACAGGACAAAAATATTACATCAACTGATAACAATCCTGCTACCATAGCAAGCAGATGAAGATCCCGTATGGCCTGTGATAATACGAAAAAAATAACACAATTTTCATCAAAGTTTCTGGGTAGTTGAGCGTGTCATTCAATGGGGAGCAGGGATGGCGCAGTGGTGAGAGCTCTCCCCTCCCACCAATGTGGCCTGGGTTCGATTCCCGGACTCGACGTCATATGTGGGTTGAGTTTGTTGTTGGTTCTCTTCTCTGCTCCGAGAGGTTTTTCTCCGGGTACTCCGGTTTTCGCCTCTCCTCAAAAAGCAACACTTGAAAATCCCAATTCTATCCGGAATGCTGGGACGTTTAATGCTTCTTTGGTGAAACATGTATGTGTGATCTGCACTCTAGTTTCCGTTCCCTGACGCTTGACATATTAGTATATTGCATGCAGTACTATCGTTTTGTCGAGGTTAACGCATTGGTGAAAGAAATCGCTAGTAATAATTCCACCATACAGGACTTTGAACCTATTTACAAGCAGCATGTTTATATCAGATGACGACATTAATATATTCAGCCCTTACCATTTTCTTATTTGCTGTGGCGGCTGTGAATATCTTGTGTACACGCCAAGTTTTGCTAAATATGGCGCCGAACGATAAAGAAAATCCAACAGACAGCACTGCAGCTCTTAACTGTCGACCGGAACGGTAAATTTTTGTTTTAACATTTGTTAGTATTAGACCAATCATTTACAAGGAAAAGTTAAAACCACTTACGTTATAGGTACCAATTTGACCTACTTTGCATTCCCATGTCATTGAAACGTCCAGATTCACTAGACCAACACAAAAAGCACAAAATCTCTGTACAATACACAATCAACTTACACGGCTGCACTTACCATTGAGCGTGCGTAACAATTACTAAGTGTTATTTCTGTTGAGTTTCAAATGGGAGTCACTCTATATACCGTGATATTGCATTGAGGCACTCGAATTTATCTAAGGGGAAATCGCTCTGGTAAGTACATTGCAACCGCTGTAAACCCTTCAGCGTTCTCCACTGCCATTCGTTTCGTAAAAGGTCAGTCGACTTGCAAAGGTTCACTAAGAAACATCAAACTTTTATGATTTCTTGTCGGGGTCTGAGAAAGTGAAAAATGAAGAAAATTAATGTCACATGCTTAAATGATGGCTGTAAAAAGGATTCACTTACATTACAGTTTATCCCATATCCTTTTAAGGTGAGAAACCTTGTATCCAGTCCTAACAGAAAGACTGAGGCGTAACAAAGGATGCATCCCATAATAATGACGTTATTGAGTCTGGGTGATGACATCTTGATAAT